>JAJPUD010004391.1:37752-63019 GCA_023553655.1 Myrmecobius fasciatus | reverse complement strand
AGAGAGAGAGAGAGAGAGAGAGAGAGAGAGAGAGAGAGAGAGAGAGAAAACATGGAGGAGGAGGAGGAGAAGGAGAAGAAGAGGAGGAGGAGGAAGAAGAAAAGGAGGAGGATGGGAGGAGGGAGGGAGGGAAGGAAGAAAGGAGGGAGAGAAAGAGGAAAGGAGGGAAGGAAGCAGGAAGATAAGAGAGACAGAGACAAAGGACCTTTGGCTAAGATCTGCTTATGGTGTGGCTATACCTGCCAGCTCTGGACTTAAGTTAGTTCAGAGAACGAGAGAGCACCAAAGTTGTTTTTTAGTAATTTTTCAGTTGTGTCCAAATCCTCATGACCTCATTTGGGGTTTTCCTGGCAAAGATATTGGAATAGCTTGCCATATCCATTTACAGCTCATTTTACAGATGAGGAAACTGAGACAAACAGAGTTAAATGACTTGTTCAGGATCACACAGACAGTAAATATCTGAGTCCAGATTTGAATTCAGGAATCAGGGGCCTTGACTTCAAATCCTCTAAATTTTTTGGGCCTTGGCCTTAGTCTCCTCCTCTATAAAATGATGGAGCAGAAGTAAAGGACATCAAAGATCCCTCCTAGTTCTACATGCCTTTAAGTAGGGGTGATATATGCCTTCAAATAATGCCCACTCCCCTGGGCAGAGATAGACACAATGAGAAGTCCAGTTCAGTGTAGCCAAAATTGCCAGTGTACATCTTGGGATTTGCCTGGCAACTCTTATTTTTGAAGCTAATTCAAAGCAAGAATCTTTCCCATAGCTAATTGACCTCAGTTCAGAGAATAATAGCTTAACTCATTTTAATAACACAAAATTAACTTTTGTTGGACTTTCTGAAATGTATTTCTTGGTGGTTTATAGGCATGCTGTTTTCTGGCCCAGTAGAAAAACTGTTCTCGCCTCCTTGGTATTACCCAGGCCATATTTAGGTTATTTGTTAGTATTTGAATTTATAGAAGAAAAGGAGGTAGCATTAGGATTCACTTGTTCTAAAAAGGTTTTCTTTGCCTATTCAAAAAGCATATGACTTAAAAGTAAATTACCTGAAAATGCTAAATAAATAAATGAGGTTGATAGTACTTGTACTACACAATTCTCAGAATTATCAGGAGGAAAGAACATTGTAAAGTTTAAAGCACTCTATAAATTGACATTATTTTATTCTTGCAAGACAATTGTGAGCTATGTATATCCATAACAATTTCCTGATCTACCAATCTACTAACCTTGTATTAAAAAGATCCTTCCTAAAGCACTTGATTCTTAGGTTTTATCAGAGCATCCCACTCCCCACCCAATCTGACCCTCTGATAGGGCTTTTTCAACCTCCAGAATTAGCTTTACAAGATGAAGCTCATTGGATGGATAATGAGATCTCGTTATCCTTTACATGTTCCATTACAATTACACAATGAAATAAAATGTCCACAAAACCCTGATCGAATTTGCTTTGACAAAGGCAAGGAAGAGATGGTAGAGCCTGAGACATTTATGATGAATCCAGGGTTTCCTGAATTTCTGTATTAAATGTATTTAATGATCATCCAGTAATGTAATTAGATATTAAAAATCTCATTGTGTAATCATAAAATAACATGGAGTGAATAATAAAATATCATAGTTATAAAATCGTATAAATGTAATAAAAGTGTGTTATTACAAAAGCTTAAAATTTAATGATGGCTTTTCTATGTGCCTCTTATGACATAATGAAAAGCACCAAATAACATACAGTAATTAAAAAGAGAGAAGCAAGTCTATTAAGGACTGTGGGATTTAAGGGTTTTTCCCTGGGTGGCTTTTCTCATCACTCCTGAGAGAATCTAATGCCAAATCTCTCTTCCCAGAAAGGATGGAGTTCATATGATAGAGATTCTTTTTTTTTTTTTTTTTTTTTCCCCCCCCCGCCCCCCACCCCTAGATGACAGGTAATCTAATACATGCTAGATAGGATAAATTATATGACAAATACAATACATGTATACATATCTATACAGTTATCTTACTGCACAAGAAACATATGATAGAGATTCTGAAGGTGACCTGATACATCAGTCTGAGATTGACTGGCCTAGCTGATAAAGCCAAGATCACAGGTTTGATCGCTGTAAGATCTAGGAAGTTTCAAAAAATATGATTTATACAGAGACTAAATTGAGTACTAATCTTGATACTAAAAACTGAGGCCTGACCCCAGTTCTAGATCCAGATATATTGTTATTTGACAATATGTGCTGGGATTATTGGGCAGTCTAGGCTTCTAATGATCACCTCAATCTCCAAAGAATTTGGTAAAATTAAGTCAGATCTGGCAGAGATTAAATTTAGGCCAATATTTTTACAACATATGCCATAATAAGTCAAAGGCAGATTTGCTACCTGAATTTTAAAGTTTAAAATTTTAACATTTTAAAAAGTAGAAGACAACTGGAATCTTTCGCAGTTATGTGTAGGAGAGAGAAAGAGAATTTTAATTATATGAAATTAAAAGGCTTTAGAATTAACAAAATCAGCACCACAAGGGTGATTAAGTAAACACTTGATGATTGGGAAAAAATATTTGCACCAAATATCTCTAATAATAGTTTGACATCTAAGATTAAAAAGATTAAAAAAACACATATATTAGACCAGATCAATTCCTCAATAAAAATAAGAATCAAAGAATATAAAAAACATGTTTCCTTTGAGATCCTTTTTCCATAAAGCCTATCCTTATTCCACAATTGCTAGTGCCTTCCTACCTAAAATAGCATTGTATTCATTTTGTATATAATTATGTATATACTTCCACATACTTGCATTGTCTTCTCTAATGGAATTTAAATTCTTTGAACTTCTGGTTAAAATTGAGACATGGAAAGTCATAAAAGAATAGCGTTTCCAGCATATACTTCAGCAAATACTTTTTTAAACAGAATAATTAACAAAAAATATAAAAATTATTGATATCCCAAAAGAAAAAAAAAAGTAGGTTCATCTACCAGCCCAGGACTGTACACAAAGATAGATTGCAAGTACTGAGACATGGAGTGCTGCCAGAGAAGTAAGTGAAAGTTTTGGAAAACACACCTGAACCTACCAGCATTTTGATGAAGATACCTTAGAATGACTTGACTTGAAGTTCCATAGTATTCTGATCAAGATGCTCAAAGTTGTACTAAAGTACATGATGTTCTTACTGAATATCCAATGGGGGTCTAAAGCCCACAATTCTGACCAGGAACATTCTAGGGGGATCTAAACACTTATCAGCATCCTAAACACAAATACTCCAAAGATGTAGAAGTCAGTGGCAAAAACATGGATAGGACTAAATAGGATCTATCTATTTTGTGCAAAAAATAAGAATATGACTTGGCAATGTGACACAATGTACCAACTGATGAATTGAGGCTGGAAACATAAGAAAACAAAAGAAAACTTTAAAAAAATGAAGAAAGACAAGAGGTCAAAAGAAGCTCAAGAAGTAAACCTAGAAAAATATTAGAAGCAGAGTCCTAAAAGAAAAAAAGATGGCTTAACCATAAGGATTACAAGAGAACTTGGGAGAAGTGAAATGAGTTTTATTTTTATTAAATAAGCACTCTGAAGATGGGTAATGAAGAAGAATAATTTCAAATGAAAAATATAAAACTGTGCCAAGTATTAGACTCCCACACAAAAAAGGGAAGAAACAAAGTGAATGAAATAAATAAAGTTCAACAATTCAAGGAGGCAACAATAAATCATAAACAATTAAAAAAATAGAAAAACAGACAAAAATATAAGACATCTACACCAGAACCAACTGGTTTAGGAGAAAGAATTCACAAGTCATCATGAAAGCCATGACAAAATAAAAAATCTGATTACCACATTTCAAGAAATCACAAAGGAAAATGAACTACATCCATTAGAACCAGAAAATAATGTAAAAATATGAATAATCCATTAGATATCTCTTTAAATAAATCCCAAACTTAAAATATCCAAGAATGTCATAAAATGTTTTGAAAAGAAAAAAAATGCAGATAATCAAAAATAAAGAATTCAAGGACCAAGGAACCACAGTCAACTTCAGAAAAGACTGTGCTTCATTTACCATAAAGGAGAGAAAATCTTGGAATACAATATTCTAAAAGGCTTACAATTAAGAATAACTTACCCCATAGATTGTGCACAGTTCTAATGGAGGAAAAGTAAATTTTTCAGGGGAAGAAAGGATTATCAACATATTCTTGATGAAAAGACTGGAGCTGAGAATAAATTTTGAAATGCAAATAGACAGGAGTGAGGTAAAACTGGAAAGTCAAATACATTTGAATTGAAAAGAGTTAAGACTGAATAAACTCTTCAGTAACATAGGCAGTCTGGATGGCAGATTAAAATGAAAGAAAAGGTAAAATTGAGTGAGTGAGCTATAGATGAGATCAAGAGAGGAAAAGAGATAGAATAAAAGACACTTAGATATAGTTACTAATATTGCTAACATTCATTTTCACCAACTTCTTTGTAAATAGAGATGGGGGAGAGAAAGATAGAAGAAAAAAAATAAAACATTATGATTGAGAAAATGCATTGATCAATCAACCAACAAGCATTTATTACATAACAAGCATTGTGATATTAGGGACTTTTTTTAAATGAAATTGTCCCTGCCTTTAAGGACTTCTAGTCTAATTAGGGAAACAACAAATAATCAAAATCATGAATATGGATTGATGAATTCACCCATAAAATATAAGAATATAACAGAATGGCTTAGAAAGAACACAAAACAAAAAGATTCCCACAGTTAAAATGAGGAACTATAGAAGAATTTATACTCAGGTGAATTAAAAATCAAGCTAAGTAAAAATGTTGTTGCTCAGTCCTTTTCAGTCATATCCAACTTTTCATGATCCCATTTGGAGTTTTCTTGGCAAAAGTAAAGGATTGGCTTCCTATTTCTTCTGCAACTCATTTTATAGATGAGGAACTGAGGCAAACAGGCCTTAATGACTTGCCCATAATCACACAGTTAGTAAGTATCTGAGGCTATATTTGAATTCAGAACTAGGAGTCTATATGACTTCAGGTCCACTACTCTATTCACTGTTCTATCTAGTTTCCCAAGTCACAACAGACAAGGAATTACAATTTTGTTTAAAGTCATCATGGTTAAAATAAAAAATATGATTATGTATAATAACTAAGTACTTAAAAGAAAAACTAATTATATTATGAGAGAAATGCATATCAAAACTAAAATAGTTTGAGACTTCTTTGCGCCCACTTCAGACCTGACAAATTTAGACCACTTTAGATAAATCTAATTTTTTAAATGAAAATATTAATATCATTTCAGAAATGGATTAGAGGAGAATGGAATACTCTCATCTATTGAATGAGAAACCCAGGACAGAGGTAATCTTGTAAGAACCAATGCAGAATAAAGTAAAACAAGGAAAGCTAAATTAATACAACATTGTAAACAACTTTGAAAGACTTAAGAAAGCTAATCCATGTAATGATCCATTACAACTCCAGAAAACAGATCATGAAACATGTCTCCCACCTCTTGGTAGAGCTATTATGCAATATAGTCATATTGCAAAATGAGATACATTTTTAAGATACTACCGATACATCACAAATTTATTTTGCTTTACTATACTTTTTGACTACAAAGTAGGTCTTTGATTAGGAATGAAGGAAATTTAATTAATGAAAAAAAAAGAAATAAAAGTGTTAATGAATCATTTCAAAATATCTCAAAGAGATCAGATGCAAGTTCAAAAGGAGATACAAATTACTAGGTCAATGTTGGTACTTCTACATTTAAAAATAAATAAATAAACACACACATATACACTTAAATAAAAATGTGTGTATATATATATATACACATACATATATACATTATATAAAAGTACATGTATATACATATATATATACACATATACATATATCTATGCAATGCACACACACACATATATAAATAGATATGCAAATATATTCATCTATATTTGCAGGAGATACAAATTGCTACATCAATGTTGGCGCTTTCACATTAAAAAATAAATAAATAGGGCAGCTAGGTGGCGCAGTGGATAGAGCACCAGCCCTGAAGTCAGAAGGACCTGGGTTCAAATCTGGTCCCAGACACTTAACATTTCCTGGCTGTGTGACCCTGGGCAAGTCACTTAACCTCAATTGCCTCAGCAAAAAGCAAAAAAAAAGGATAGAAAGATTCAGTTTCTTTAAAGGGGCAGCTAGGTGGCGCAGTGGTTAGAGCACCAGCCCTGAAGTCAGGAGGACCTGAGTTCAAATCTGGTCTCAGACACTTAACATTCCCTAGCTGTGTGACCCTGGGCAAGTCATTTAACCCCAATTGCCTAAGCAAAAATAAATAAATAAATAAGTAAACACACACACAAACACACACATTTATGTTTGTCAACAACATCTGTGAGTAGAGCTACCCCACTGGCAACCCAAGAAATGGTCATTTGAGCAACATAGCTCTTTCTTTTCTTTCTTTCTTTCTTTTTCTTTTCTTCCTTCCTTCCTTCCTTCCTTCTTTTCTTTTTCTTTCTTTCTTTCTAACTTGCTTTCTTGCTTACTTTCTTGCTTGCTTTCTTGCTTGCTTTCTCTCCACAGAGGATAGTAGTCTAACTTGAAATGAATCTCTTTGTCCAATTATGACATAATCACTCATTAGAGTAGGTCCATCTCTCTTATAATATTATTTATTATATATCTTATATGCCATCTCTCTTATAATATTCATTCTCTGTTTAAATTTTAGCCAAAGATTGTGTTTCCTTTCTCAGATTTTTTTTTTGTAGATACGATTTTTCTTGCACAACAATGTTAAGTATGGAAATATGTGTACATATATTCGATTTGTCAAGTATTTTAACATAATGAACATGTAGTGGATTTCCAGCCATCTAGGGGAGGGGTGGGAACTAGGGGAGAAAAATTTGTAACGGAAAGCTTTGTAAGGGTCAGTGTTGAAAAATAATCCATACGTATGTTTTGCCAATAAAAAGCTTTAAAAAAAAATTTAGCCAAAGTTTATTTCCTCTTGTTGGGAACACCCACACTTCTAAAAGTATTTAAATGTTCATCAGCCCCCAAGGTTCTCTTTGGTTTATGAGAGAAAGCCACTGACTTCAATCTATTAATTACTTGTTAGCCACACTAATAAATTGATTATTAATTACCCAGAAACTATATCTTTTATTCTTCATAACTATTCTCAATCTCAGGGTCATCCTCAACTTCTCATTCCTTCTCATACTATATATACAAATGGTTGTCAAATGTTGTCATTTCTATCTTCACAACATGTCATATTATCCCATCTTTTCTCTTATGACACAGCCACCATCTTAGTGCAGATGCTCATCATCTCACACCTAGACCATTACTGCAATAGGCTTCTTGTTAATCTCCCTGACTAAGGTCTCTCCCTCCTAGTTGCCAAAATGATTTGACATTTGACTTCCATTTGGGGGAAGGCAGCTAGGTGACATAGTAGATAGAGCATTGGGCCTGGAATAGAAGATTCCTCTTTCTGAGTTCAAATCCTGCTTCAGGATTTGACACACTTACTAGCTGTATGACCCTGGATAAGTCACTTAACCCTGTTTGCCTCAGTTTCCCCATGTGTAAAATAAGCTGGAGAAGGAGATGGCAAACTACTGCAGTATCTTTGCCAAGAAAATCTCAATGGAATCACAAATAATTGAACACAAGTGAAAAATGACTGAACACTACTCCCTCAGCACTACCTAAGTTTCCCAGTTCACTTCTGCAGAAGGCCTTTACTTTCCCCCAGTTGCTAGTATCTTCTCCTTTCAGATTACCTTCCATGTACTCTGTCTCTATTCTGTACATTTTTGACTATTTATTTAGTATCTCTGATATTAAAATACAATATCATTGAGTGTAGAAACAGTTCTTGCCTTTCTCTGAATCCCCAGAGCTTTATATAATCTCTGATACTTAATAAATACTTCTTGGGTCATTTACTTTAAAAAATACGATTTGTTTTCTTCCAGTGCCTGTATTTATATCCCATAGTATAATAATAATATATTAAGCATTTGGTAAATGCTTGTTATTGTTTGATTCATGTTTTCTTGTCCTTCCTCATAATGGCCACCATCCTCTGGACTTTTTCTCACTTGTCAATTATCACTCCTAAAACAAGATATCAAATACTATAAAGTAGAATATAGTAATATTTGTCCCCTTTGCTCCGCGTGGGAAGTTTGAGGGTAAATGGAGGGTTAAACATCAAAGTGCTTTGTTAATCTCTAAAAAAAAAAAAAAAAAAGCAAAGGTTTTTTGTACCCAGGGTATTCCTTTTTGCTAAAGAAACAACCAAATATAATGAATGAGGCTAGGGACTCTCCAGAAGAGGGAAACAGCAGCACTAATTAAGTATTGTTTGCTAATCAAGCATTTGTTATGGGTAAAAGCAGGACCTGAGGAAATAGCACAGATCACCAGTAGAGCAGAAATCAGAGACTCTTCCCAGCTCCCTCCATCTAGAGGAGATTTGATGCTGGATACAGGGGAGAACAGGGCCTTTGAATTTTAAATGGCCAATTTTCTTGATGAATCAATTTCCTTTCTCTGATGAGAAAGCTTAGATGAAAGTGGTCTTAAGGCTAATTGAAAGCTCTGATACTCTTATCTGTGCTTTCTTTGCAGGACCTCCTCATATTTCCTTTGCTAATCATGTTTTTTTTTTTTTTTCTTTCAATACTCAAAGCATTATGGTTTTGTTGAACTGAGTCCTTCCTCCACACATATAGATCTGAATCCCTCCATGAACTGTTAGCCACAAACAACTCATCACATTGTAGCCTATCTGTTTACGGTTCTCACCAGCCTTAAGGATGCTCAGTGACAGTCACACTTTGTTTGCTGGACTAAAATCTTCCCACTTTGGTAGGACCTTCCAGAATTTATATTCCAATGCCATGACATTTGAGAAGGTCATCTCCAGTGTTTTAATATAATTTAAGGATGATTTCAGCAGATGATACATATTTGTGGTATTCCAAATAATATACAAATAATACATCTAAAAACTAGGACAGAAAGAAGAAAAAAGAAAAGAGGAGGAGAAATGAAAGGGCGTGGAACAGAAAGAAAAGAATGAACAAGATGAAGTACACTCCAGTGGGGGAGACAGTTTAATTTATCTAAATACTCATTTTCACAGTCATGACATGTAGATTTTGATTTGCAAAATTCAGGAACAATATAAGCATTTTCTACTTAATGTTGTTTTCACCAATCTCATTTATTTTATTAATATTCTATAACCAAACCCAATCTTAACATAAAGAAAATCCCAACATCATGTTGTGTGACCAATTACCCAAGACACAAATAGGTTGGTGGCAAAGATCCAATCTAGTGCTTAAGTCCCAGCAGCATTTACTCCCCTGAGCATCAGTGTGTTGATTGCCACCATATTGTCTACTGCATGTACATAAATACTAATATATTGAATTAATTTATTGAGTAAAATCAATTTACCGTGACTTCCAATAATAGTGAGAAAAGCATACTTCTACTGTTACATTCATAATACAGAAAACATTTAACTTTTGAGTTTAAATGGTGCTGAACAATTTCCTAGAGTACTTATTTATCTTCAGCCTAATGTTTATTTTATTGTTTGTACTTAATGTTCATTATTGTAAAGATGATAGAATCTTGTGTCATTGTAAAAGTCAATTTTAAGTTTTTACAGTGTGAATTTTAACACCCCCAGGAACAGATTTTCCAGTTCTATGTAACAAACTATGGCATGTATTGTTGTTTCACATAAATTCAAAATATAACATTCAGTAAGTACTTTGTGGGTATAGAACTTTGTGCTCCATGATGAGAGAGAGGAAGAATTTAGTTAAGACATTCTATCACATTGACTTCTCTTTTCAATTCAATTCAACAAGCATTTATTAAACACCTTTTAAGTTCCTAGAATCTCTCTATTCCTTAATGTTAGAGATATAAGTTTAAATAAAACATAGTTCCTGACTTTATAGAGTTTATGGTGGAGTTGTGGGAGGAAGGAGTTAAAATACCATGAAAGATACCTAAGATTCAAAATAAAACATTAATGCATTTGAGAGAAATAAAGCTAATGCTATTAAAAATCAAGGGGATTTGTGCCCAACTGATCAATTGACATTATGCAGGTCCTGCCAGGGTTCTTTGAATGCACAATTCTGGGTTTAATCAAAATTAGTCCAACTTCTTGTTTAGAGCAACTGTACCTCCTGCAGTATGGGAAGTAGGCAAAAGCCCCAAGAATGTAAGTGATGAAGCTTTCTCCACAGGAGCTGTTTCTCTCCTGTTTACATTAGAACTTAATACAACCTGAGGAGCTGAAGTTAGAGCTCCTGAACCCAATTACTACTAAATGAGGATTGGCCATAATTCAAGCCTGGCTGGGTTCAAATTTACATTGGCTCCATCTATGGGGAGATGCATGTTTGCTTAGCAAATTAATAGAGCAAATAAGATCTCAGATATTTAAATTCTTAAGGGAACTGTTTCAAGTACGTTAGAAACTCCCATTAATAAAAAGTTTCTCTTTTAATTGCAAGTGTTAAGAGGGAGATCCTTGAGGAAATGGATGATCAGAAAAGAGGCTGGATAGGTCATTTATGGAGAACAAAGGATGCCCAAGTGCTAGATTGGTATCTCCAAAATACTGAAAGGCTTCATCCTTCATCCCCACTACCACCCCCAAGCAAGCTAGTAGTTAAGAAAGGATATATTTATATTTATACATATATAGATATATACATGCACATATATTGACACACACACATGGCTCCCCCTCATACATACACATACAGCTATCTTTCCTATCTCTGCAACTCTTTGCTTTAATTCTGCTTCTAACTTGCTTTGCTATTACTTAACTTTCCCCCATCCAAAGATTCCTTCCGTGCCTTCCTCCCTCACCCTTTGCTTCCTGATTTGCCCATCCCTCCCCCCTTTATTTCTTTATGGATTTTGAAGGGTGCTATGCTCTTCCAAGTATATATGTAGTGTTGCCTATTTAACCTATTCCTGATGTGATTAGGTTTTCAAAACTATGATCTGTCTTCCCTTCTTTAATGTCTATGCGTCTGTTCTTCCTCTGCACCTCATTTGTATAATTACTATTTTTGCCCTTTTTTTTGAGCTGCCCTACTTAAACATATGGTATTCATTTTCCACTTATAAAAAGCATAAACAATTTGTTCATGTTGAGTTCCTTGAAACTGATCTTTGATATTGGCTCATATGTGTTAAATTTTCTATTAAGTTTGGGTTTAGTTGATAGAAAGTCCTGAAAAATCTGCAACTTTGTTGAATGTTCATTTTTTCTCATTCAATATTATAGATAATTTTGGTGGATATGATATTTTTGGTCACAGGTTAAAACTTTTTTTTGATTGTTGATAGATATGATTCCAGGACCTGTGGTCTTTTATTGTGACTGCTGATAAGTCCTATATAATTTTAATTGTAGTTCCAGTGTATTTGAATTGTTTTTTTTTTTTCCTTGTTTCTTGCAAAATTTTCTCTTTAATATGAGGGTTTCAAAATTTGGCAATAAAGTTCCTATGTATTTTCCACAAAGAATCTCATTGAGATGATCAGTGGATTTTTCTATTTCTATTTTCCCTCCTGTTCTATCACTCCAGGACAATTTTCTCCATTATTTTGTAAAAGTTTTTTTTTGTGTGTGTGTGTGTTTTGTTTTGTTTTATTTTGTTTTTTTGGTCACAACTTTCAGGAAGTCCAATTATTCTTGTATTTTCTCTTCTTGATCTGTTCTCCAGATCTGCCATTTTTCTTATAAGATGTTTCATATTCTGTTCTATTTTGTTATTTCTTGGTCTCTCATAACTTCACACCAATTTCCCCTTACCTAATTCTGTATCTCCTTTTCTAGCTGGCTAACTTTTTTTTCACAATCTTGTTTTTCTTGGATTTTTTAAAATTTTTCCTCAAGGTCTCTCATTTGATTTTTAAATTCTTTTTTGAGTTCTGTAAATTCTGTCTGGACACAGGTCCTTCTCACATTACTCTTTGGGGTAGAAGATTTTTTTTATTTTAGTGCCCTACTAGAAGAACACAGGTTTTCCCTGTTCCAATAGTATGTATGTTCCCATGGTGGGATTCTTTCCTCTTTGCCAGTTCATTTTTTTTAACAAGAGGTATTAGTGTAAGCACCTCTAATCCTGGGGTGGGGGATTGGGGGCTTCTGACTTCATCTCAGATCTCCCCCAAACCAAGAGCTCCAACCTCCAGCAAATGCCCACCCAAAGCCAGCAGCATCCCTGTCTCACTGCCTCTGCACTCATAGATGTGTTGGTTCCTTCTCACCTAGGGCTGTGGTTCTGCAGCACAGCTGGGCTTAATATTTCTAATCAGCCGAGGTTCCCTCAGTCTTCTGGACTCCTCCAGCAGTCCAAATGGCGAAAATTTCTGTGGTTCCTGATGAGATTCCAGCCAAACCCAGATAACAGGACTCTCCACTTGGTGTTTCTGCTGAGCCCAGAAGTGTTTGCATTTCACTGGGGTTAATCCCCAGCCCCCTGTCTTTCTTTGTATCTTCTCTGGTTTTTATCAAGAGGATCCCTGTTCTACCCCAAGTCTTCTTGATTTTTCAATCTTATGTTTTCCCTGAGGAATTTGTTTTATTTGTTTTATTTGTGGGGGAAATCTGGAGAGCTTGAAATTTACCAACCTACTCCACCATCTTCCCAGAATCCTCCCCTCATTTCAATAGACATGTGATGGAGAGAACAAGGATTGTGGGGACTGAATATGGATCACAGTATAATTTGTTGTTATTTGTTGTTGCTTGCTTGCTTTTTTTCTCATTTTTTTTCCTTTTTTGATCTGATTTTTCTTGTGCAGTGTGATAAATGTGGGAATATATATAAAAAATTTCACGTTTAACCTATATTGAATTACTTGTTGAATTTCTTGAGGAAGCAGGGGGAAGGCAGGGAGGAAAATTTGTATCATGGAGTTTTGCAAGGATGCAATGCTGAAACAAATTTTTTATGTATTTGGAAAATAAAAAGCTATTATTTAAAAAAACAAACAAAAAGAAATGAGGTAAATTCCATTTTACTGGTTCATTCAATTTAAAAGTCCAATGGAAAAAACATAACCATTTGAGGTTGTATACAATATATTGCTATAGAGGATAGATAAAGACAGCTAAATAACTCAGTGTATAAAGCACTGGACCTGAGTCAGGAAAACCTAAGTTCAAATCTGATCTCACTAGCTTTTTGATGCATTGGCAAATCACTTAACAGTTTGCCTCAATCTACTAAGGAAGGAAATGGCAAATTACTCTAGGATCTGTGTCAAGAAAATCCCATATAGGAAGGAGCCTGAAGAGTCTGACATTACTAAGCAACAAAACATCTATACCAAATGTGCTTTGCATTGTAGTTGTGAAATAAATTTGATAGGGACCATTTTTATAGTGTTTTAAGGGTTGCAACTTTTATATACATTGACAAATAGTTGTCAAAAGTTAAAGAGGCAGTTAGGTAATGCAGGGATAGCGTAATGTTCTTGATGTCAGGAAGATCTGACTTCAAATCCAGCCTCAGTCACTCCCTAGCTTTGTGACCCTGGAGAATTCTCATAGCAGCTTTCTTGCTCAGTTTTCTCATATGTAAAATGAGGAAAATAATAGCACACACCAGCCAGGATTGTTCTGAGCATTAAATGGAATTATATTTGGAAAAACTCTTTTTCTAATCTTAAAGCACTATGGGTTACTATTATTACATGGAAATTATTATTATTATCAAGTTATTATGTATGTAGAAATTACTATTATTATTCTATGTAGAAGTTATCATGCAAGTCGATAAGGAAACAAGACAATTTATAATAATGGTTCAATATTGAGCATGAATGAATCAAGTCTCTGCAAAGAGATATTTACAAGAAACTCTAGGGGAGAAATAAAGAAGTGGGGTTCCAAAAGAGAAGAGATCCTCCAGGAAGTAGGGAAGGAACAACTCTGTAACAGAAAGAAAAGAAATTTAAAAGCAGTTTATGTTTGTGTGTGAGTGTGAGTCTGTATTTTGTCTACTATGTTTCTCTCAATCCGCTGAATTACAAAGGAAAAGATCTGGTCATTTTGGAATTTAAAGGCACTTGTTTGACATCTCTGTTTTAAGTCTCTCTTTGCCTGCCAGACATCTTGATGCAAACTAACCAGAATTTTTCTTGAAAATTAAGCTTCCAAGCTTCTCTCCCTAGAGGGGGACTGGGAATGACTAGGGCTATTGCATGTAGATTTATATCCAGTCCAGCCTCTCCAAAGAATGGTAGGCTCCCCCAAAACCCCATGTTTTGGAGTCAGCCTCAGCTTCTCTCTAGATGGGTCTCTACATCCCCTAACCCCCCGGAGTCCCAAAACTCTTCTCAAGGGACTCTGTGTTCTATAAAAGGGTGTGCTCTATCTCCATGTGGCTTAGGGAAATCTACGGAGATCCACTTTACACTTTAAAAATTTTCTCCCTTCCCAATACAGCAGTCTACATAGGGAAGAATAGAAAGTTGGGGAGGGGGGAGATAGGAGCCATTGCGTTTTACTCCCAGGAGCCTGTGTCTCCATCTCAGGTTTTAAATAGTTTACTGGTACTTCAAATATTCTGGGCAATCTAGGAGAATGGAGTTTTTGAAGAGGAAGAGGAGTTGTCTCCCAAAATGTGACCTAAATAACTGTGTGTTTAAATTTAAATGGTATACTTTGAATTGATGTATTTGGAAATAAGATTTTAGAAATATTTGTGCATTAACATTGAAATAGTACTACTAGAAATTTAAGTCTGTATTTGATTTGATTTTAAATGTTAAAAAATGAATATTAAAACAATTCTCTGGTAACTTATCTAAAAAAGTCACGTGTTTGTATCTCCTAATTGAATAAAATAAATATAGGGTACTATGTTGTTTTTTAAATTGTATATTGGACAGTTTGTAAAAATTATTTGAACTATGCTTTCAAATTTTGTCAGCTCTGCTGGACATATGGTATAACTTTTGTGAAATTTGGTCTAAAGTTATTTAGATATGACCTATATTGTGAATCTTAAGGTTTATCTTGATTTCTCCCTTTAATAAAGAAATATATTTAAAGGGTAGAGTTAATAAAATTTTATAGAAAGTTTAAAAAAAGATGGTTTAACAACTAAAATGTAATTGAATTGAATGAAGCATCCAGTTAGAATCTTACAAGCTAAAGTATTGATTTTTAAAATAATTTTTTTCAATGGTTGTGTATGTTAAAATTGGAAACTTGACTGTAAATTATATGAGACTCCTATTCATTTTTGTGATAGAATCTGTTCTATCTCAATTTTTAAAATTGCCTTGTTTATTCTCTAAAACAAAAGAGAAACTTATTTAAGGGAATAGGAGGGGAAACCACAACCCTCCCTGAGAACTTCCAAAGCTGCAACAGCTTGAGGACAGAATAAACTGAACAACTAAAAGAAGATGGAAAGTTTATTTATTTCATCAGCCTTGCTAACCTTGTTTTATAAATGTAAGTTAAAGAATTGGACATTTACACTTTTGCTAGCAAATTAAGAGGAAATTACAGCTCAGACTATTTAGTTATTACTTATAAAAATTCTAACATTGTTAACTAAGTTAAAATTATTATCATGCTAAACCTAAAATTGGTAATTACTGAGTGTGGAACAAAAAGTATGACCTTAAAAGTCTTATCAATTCTCCTTCAAGTATAAGGATTTGTAGCACTCATTTCCCCCTTCACAGAGTGGGGGGAGGTATCAAATAGCACAGACCACTGAAGCCAATAGTCGGAGTGGGCAACATCAAACTCAGTCTTTTCTCTGGAATTTCTATCAACTCTCCTTAATTTGTAAGCTTGCCAGTTTTCCATAAACCATTGTAGGCAAGTCATCAATCCTAAGAAATGAGTTTGTTTAAGATGTGTAATTCCCAAACAAGGAATGTGTTTACTAAGAATCTATAAGCTTGTTTTATTATATAGAAATGTTTTCTAATGATTAGTCCTTGCCCCAGTATGAGTTTAAACTCAAGAACTAAAGATGTAAACAAAATCTCCTATGTGTGTGAGTTCTAGTAAACTTTATTGCTTATTGAAACATCAGAGAGTAAAAATAATGCATCTAGCCTTAAGCTTTAATTAGTAGAATTTGCTATTAGAGAAAAAATCTCTTGGGACTGTAACTGATATTCTTTTGAGTTTTGAATTTGGGTATGATTGCCTGATGGAGCATTAAGTCATTAACCCAGCATTGGAGAGAAATGCCACAAGTTACTCAGAGGGATGCCATCCTGACCAGTCACGAGTGAATGTCTATCTAGGCAAGAGCTTGGAAGACAATCTTGGCCTCTGCTCTAGGTTGGATTCTTCTAACTCAGTTTCCCAGTCCTGTTTCTTTGCCTATATCCCACCTGGTTATTCCTGAGTCTGGCTATAAGGTGGAATTATTACTCTGTAATTAGTTGTCAATTATGAAACAGCTAAGGATCCTTTATTCTGTCACATATACTCTCAGGTTGAAGCCTGAAGGATCTGTTTTTATACTATTATAATCAAGTCCCTGCTTTTTCCTCTTATAGCAAATTTCTATAATCAGAGCAAGAGGTCAGTAGAAGCCAGGAGCACAATACAGATATGTAAGACCCTACTGTTTTCAATCTGAAAATATGTAGCCATTATATACTAAATAATTAGGTAAATGAGTTTCTGACCTAGTCATCTTCCTGTTACTAGATATATACCAATATGAAATTAGGTCCCTAAATTGATACACTGTCTATGGGAACTGTTATTTTACCGATTATTGAAATTAAAGCTGAAACATTTAGTATGGTTTAGAGAAGAAGATTTTAATGTATTCAAGTTTTCTTAGAAGAATGTTACTTATGGAATATTGTTACATCAATGAGAAAGTCAATTTTGTTTTAAGTTTGTTACTAATGTAGGAATAACATTTGTTTGTATAGTGTGTTCTGTGGCACACCTGTATTCTTTTGAATAATTTATATGAAAAGACCTGTGAAGGAAGGGTTTGGGGAATACCTCAGTTATTCTGAAGAGATTCCCCCTTTCTCAAAATTGCTTTTGAGTTATAATGTGATTTCTATAAAAAGAGATGATGCTTAACTAGCTATTTACAGAATCCCCAAGGAAGATATAAGCATACCTCCCAAGAATGAGGGTTCTGCTCTTGGTACTCACTTACTCTTTCTAGTTCTCTTAGATTTGTTTTCCCTTAGGCTTTGAGCAAGTCACTTTCAAATGACCAGCACTAAACAGCTGTATAGACCAGCTTCATGGAACCCAAACTACCTAATGTCTGAATGGGTTCCCTGTAAGTCAATCATCAATTCTGTGAAGGGGAGAGATTATATAGTATTAATGCTACACCTCAGCTACAATAGTATTTGGGACTTAGGATGGGGATATAGGATTAAAATTTTGGTTAATATTACTGAGAAAGATGTCCCAAAATAATTCAGTTTGATGTTTATTGAATTGTATAATTTACATACAATTATAGAGGCTTGACTAGCCATAAATAAGTGAGTACAATAAGTATTTGTGTCCTAATAGAGAAAGAAGGTTTTATTGAACTGACTGTCCACAGTTTGGAATAATGTTTGGTTTCCTATAAGGGCTGGACATTTAGAAAATGCAGATCAAAGAGTAAGTTGGAAATAGATGTAATAGTTATACATCTCTTAGGAAGATTTGGGATCAAGTTAAGAATATAAGGCAAGCGATAGACACCAATGCCTGAGTAGAATTAATAAAGTACTGTGTAAAAAGTCTAAATGAAAAACAATTTCTATGTCTGTGCTACAGGTTGCCCCATGCTCAGATAATATCATCCCCTTTGGGTGTGAAAAAACATGAGAGTGAATTCCTCTTTTTCTCAAAATAACATTTCTGAAGAGAATTGCAATGCAGAAGCATTTCCCTTCAGTGAGGGAATAAACCAGGCTATAACTATACTAACTCTTTTGGAGATCAATCAGTTTGCCTCTCACGGCAGAGTGAAAGAGTCCAAAATCTAGAGACTATGGTGGGATGTACCTGAGTCTGGGATGTAGCTGAGGGTAACTCTAATAATTTTTCAGGAATGAGCATAATCTTGGATAGTATTGAGAAGGCAGCATTCTCAAATCTGCTTTGCCTGGGAACTAATTGGGCACCTCTGCACTGATCCAAATGACTATTCCTTTTATCTTGGCATTCAATAAAGTAAGTAAGATTGCTAAAAATCTAGTTCTGGATTTGGGTAATTTCTATTCTGATGAGTAAATTATTGGATAAGTGACACCAGAGAGGCAGTGAAAGGGATAGCAGAGTAGTTAGAAACCACTAGAAGAATCACATGGGAAAATAGAATGACTCTAAAAAGGTTATTGGCAAAAAAAAAAAAAAAAAAAAAAAAAAAAAGGAAGCAATTGGAGGTAGTTTCACTCCTAGTACAGCTCTGTCAGAAGAATTAGCAGAGAATTCAGGAATTAATTATCCATCCTGTGTAAGGAGATCTGCGCAGGTGTTACTAGACTTTTATGAAGTGGGATATAAAAAAATTAGTCAAATTTTAGGGGTTAGAAAAGTATGTGTAAACTGAATTATTAAAAAAGAAAAAAGGGGAGATTGTGAAAAATGGGTGGGCATTTGGTTTCCACAGCTATGAAAATTAAATTGGAGAAATGAAACTTAAGTTAGAAAACTGAAACCCACAAAAACATCAAGGAATAATCAAAGATGAAATTTATCTTCCCCTGCTAGAATGTAAACTCCTTGGGGGCAGAGACTGACTTTTGTAATCAAGGGCGGTGGCCTGATATTTGAAAAGAACCTTTTGTTCTCAGCCCATTACCCTCCTCAGTTACCTTTCCCTTTCTAGAATGTAAATTTCTTGGGAACTGGGACTGGCTATGTAATGAGGGGTGGAGATTCATTTCTGTAACATCCAATTAGTGGGGAATCAAGGGAGGGACTTGTAATTCAGGATAGGAAATAAAATGCTGCCTTTGGAGTTTCAAAGGTGTGTCTCCTCACCTAGGCACCCATTCTTGCCAGAAGGTAAAATAAATCTTTCCTGCATTCATCAGTAAGTCCATGCTTGGTAACATATTTTGTTTCTTACACAATGATAGGGCTTGCACTAGTATGCCATGGGATTATTTAAATTGTTGTAAAAGGTTGTTGTTGCTGTTATTCTCATTGTGTTTACATATGACACTACAAAGCCTCCCCTGAAAAGCAAGGTTTGCCTGCAGATAGCCTTAGCCTTGATAGTCCTCTGCTTAATTCATCAATGGGCCAGTAGGCAGCCAGCAGCAAAAACCCAACTTAAGTCTGGGATTTGTAATTTGAGTTCAAGCCAGGGAGCATCAGCCAACCCAAGAGAGTCGGGGAAAAAAGTCAGTATTTCCAATGTTTTTTCCTGGCTTTCCATTTAGTTAAATTAGGCCTTTCATAGTGCCTCCAACTACTAGGGCCTTGCCCTTAGATTTTCCTCCCATTCACTGTGCAAACATCTTGTATGTCCCTAGGTATTGTTCATCCTTCATTTTCAAAAAGGACCAATGGTATTGTGGAGTGGTGGTGAATTGGATTTAAATGAGGCAAACTTGCACAAAGTTGTCAGCCTTACTCTCTCTTCCAGAGTTATCCAAGTCAGGACAAAAGTCAAAACAACTTATGATGGCCCAGGATGCAATGGATGACCTTGGTGTCTTCAATGTCTGTATAATAATGGCTGGTAGGCACAGAATGCTGAAAAGTTTGCAAAGCCCTTCACTTATATAAACTTTGATAGCTTAAAACTGCACTAAGATTTTAGGAATACCTAAATCTGACAGTTTGACTAGGTTGATTTTGACAATGATTTTGGGATATAGTAGATGCTATGGGCATTATTCTCCCCATTATTGTTCCCATCATTTTCATTAGAAGAGGAGATTAATTGTCAGCCTTGGTCACCCAGCTAAATGTCAAAGGTAGGATTTAAATCTAGGTCTTCCTGCCCTGTGATCTACCAAGCAATTCCAACCTGTCATTTTGCCTCTGAAATTATTGTAAAAAATTTAAGAGGGACAGTCCACTTTCAGTCAGAAGCAAGAAGAAGGTGGGGATATCATAAAAGGTTTCACAGAGGCAGTGGCATCTAAGATAAATCTTTATATAATAAGAGCTAATATTCATATAGCACTTGCAATGTGGCAGGCACTATGTTAAGCATTCTATAATTATTATCTTATTTGATTCTCACAATCCTGCTAAGTAAATGCTATTATTCCCACTTTACAAATAAGGAAACTTAAGGGTTCTGATAAAGGCCTCATTTCTAAAATATATAGAGAATTGTCTCATATTTATAAGAATTCAAGCCACTCTCCAATCGATAAATGGTCGAAGAATATGAACAATTTTCAGATGATGAAATTAAAACTATTTGTAGTCATATGAAAAGTTGCTCCAAATCACTACTGATCAGAGAAATGCAAATTAAGACAACTCTGGGGCACTACTACTTATCTGTCAGATTGGCTAAGATGACAGGAAAAGATAATGATGAATATTGGAGGGGAAAAACTGGGACACTGATACATTGTTGGTGGAACTGTGAATGAATCCAACCATTCTGGAGAACAATTTGGAACTATGCTCAAAAAGTTATCAAATTGTGCATACCCTTTGACCCAGCAGTGTTTCTACTGGGCCTATATCCCAAAGAGATCTTAGAGGAGGGAAAGGGACCCACATGTGCAGGAATGTTTGTGGCAGCCCTTTCTGTAGTGGCTAGAAACTGGAAACTGAATGGATGTCCATCAATTGGAGAATGGTTGAATAAACTATAGTATATGCATGTTAGGGAATATTATTGTTCTGTCAGAAATGACCAACAGGATGATTTCAGAGAGGCCTGGAGAGACTTGCATGAACTCATGCTAAGTGAAATGAGGAGAATCAGGAGATCATTATACATAGCAACCACAAGACTATATGATAATCAATTCTAGTGGACATGATTCTCTTCAACAATGAGATGTTTCAAACCAGTTTCAGTTTTTCAGTGATGAACAGGGAGAGGCCTGTTCATTTTCACACTCTCTATTGATGTTTGCTTGCATTTTGTTTTCCTTCTCAGGTGTTTTTTCTTGTAGATCCGATTTTTCTTGTGCAACAAGATAACTGTATAAATATGTATACATATATTCGATTTGTCATGTATTTATAATTACTATGTATTAGACTTCCTGCCATCTAGGGCAGGGGGTGGGAGGATGGAGGGAAAAATTTGTAACAAAAAGCTTTGCAAGGGTCGATCTTGAAAAATTACCCATGCATATGTTTTGCAAATAAAAAGCTTTAATAAACAAAAAGAAAAGAAAAGAAAAAACAAATAAGGAAATTGAGGCAAACAGGAATTAAGCAACTTGCTCAGGGTTACACAGCTAGTATCTGAGGTCACATTTGAACTCCAATCTTTCTGACTCCAGGCCCAGAACTCTAATACAAAGCACCACTTATTTAACTGCCCCAAGATGAATAAGACTTTAAAAAAATGTAATTACATTTTTATTTAATATTTTCCACAATTATATTTAAGACAATTCCTACATTTTTTTCCTAAGGCAATTGGGATTAAGTGACTTGCCTAGGGTCACACAGTGAGGAAGTGTTAAGTGTCTGAGACCAGATTTGAACTCAGATCCTCCTGACTTCAGGGCTGGTGCTCTATACACTGTTCCAACTAGCTGTGCCTTGCATTTGTTTTTGAAACGTTTGCTTGCCAGTTTCTCTCCCCTTTTTTTTTTCGGAGGGGCGGAGCCAAGATGGAGGAGTGAAAACGTGACTCTCTGTGTCTCCTCCGATCTTCTCTCAAAACAACAATAAAATAAGCCTCTGAACTGATCTTCAAGTCAACGAATTCAGAAATACTTGGATACTGCTTGCTGATGTCTCTGAAGAACTTCACATCAGGTTTGTCTAACTCGGACAGAGGGATAAAGAGTGGTGTAGGCCGGAGTGAGGGTGGGACTCAGCTCAGCTCATTGTGGCAAAAACTCCAAACTCCAAACTCCAAACACCTGGAGTTTATCTGAGGCACTCGGGACACTCTGCCTGGATTGGGGGCAGGTGTTCTGGGAGACTTGCCTTGTTTAAGGAGTAATTCGGTCTTAGTCCTAGCCCCCCACCGGCCCAGCACCTTAAGTTAATTCGCCAAATTGCCCCAGGGCAAAGAGCTTTAGCCACCATTTTTTCCAAATCTTAAAGAGATATACACTCTGTCTAAAAAAATAATGAAGAAGCAAAAGAGAGCTCTCACCATAGACAGCTTTTATCGAGACAGAGAAGGGCTGACCCTAGATCCTGAGGTTCCTTTAGACAAAACTTCAGAGGATGTTATTAAGGACCATCACTGGTCCCCTTTTCAAAAGGCCTTTCTGGAAGATTGCATACAGAATCTCAAAAGAGAGCTGGAGGATAAATGGGAAAATAAACTGAAGTCAGTGCAAGAAGCACTCCAAAAGAGATGTGATAAAGACAACAATTTATTGAAAAATAAAATTAGTGAAGTGGAAAAATGGCCAAATGAACAAATTGGCCAGTTACAAAAGGAGCCTAAAAAGGTAACTGAAGAAAACAACACTTTAAAAATAAGAATTGAACCAATGCAAGTGAATGACTCAATAAGACTTCAAGAATCAGTCAAACAAAAACAAAAAATGAAAAATTAGAAGAAAATATGAAATATCTCCTAGGAAAAACAACTGACTTGGAAAATAGATCTAGGAGAGACAATCTAAGGATTATTGGACTTCCTGAAAGTCATGATGAAAAAAAGAATCTAAACACTATCTTCCAGGAAATCCTGAAAGAAAACTGCCCTGAGATTGTAGAATCAGAAGGCAAAATCACCATTGAAAGAATTCACCAATCACCTCCTGAAAGAGACCCCAAAATTAAAACCCCAAGGAATATCATGGCTAAATGTCAGGACTATCGCAGCAAGGAAAAGATTCTACTAGCAGCTAGAAAGAAACAATTCAAATACCAAGGATCAATAATTAGAATCACACACAATCTGTCAGCCTCCACATTGAAGGATCAAAGGGCCTGGAACCAGATATTCCCAAGGGCAAAGGAACTTGGATTACAGCCCAGAATAACCTATCCAGCTAGAATGAGCATTATCCTCCAGGGAAGAAGATGGTCATTCAATGATATAGGTGAATTTCACCTATTTCTAATGAGAAGACCGGATCTGAACAAAAAATTTAACATCCAAACACAGAACTCAAGAGAAGCATAAAAAGGTAAAAAGGAAAGGACACTTGAGAACTTTATTTCTACTATGGGGATACTTAAAGTTTGGGGGTATAATTAACTAGATATTACTTTGATAATATGAAAAAGAAAACTAGAGGGGGAAAGGTTGTCATACTGGGGAAAAAAAGGGAAAAGTGGTAAAATAAGATCTAAAAAAAGGAGGTAAAAACAAGGTAAAATCTCTTGAAGAGGCAAAGAAAACCTAATATAATTGAGAGAAAGAGGGGAGGGAGTTGAGCATTGTGTAAATCTTACTCTCATCAGGTTGGGCTCTAAAAGTGTATGTATATCAGACGCTTGATTTCACATAGAAACTTGTCTGTTGCTAGAGGGAAGTGAGAGGGAAAGGAGGAAAAGAAAGGGATAAACCACTAGAAGGGAAAATATAAGAATCAGGGGAAAGGAGTAAAAACAGGGTGAGGGGATCTAAAGGGTGGAGTATTATTTGGGGGAGGGGGGTCATCAAAAGCAAATTACTGAGGAGGCGGGAAGGGAGAAAGGGGAAAAGAAAGGGGAAAACATAACTTGGGTAAATAAGATGGCAGGAAATAAAGAATTAGTTATTCTAACTGTGAATGTGAATGGGATGAACTCTCCCATAAAGCGGAAGCAGATATCAGACTGGATTAAACACCAGAATCCCACAATATGTTGTCTACAAGAAACACTTCTAAAACATAGTGACACATATAGGATAAAGGTAAAAGGCTGGAGCAGAACCTATTATGTTTCAGGTGAACAAAAAAAAGCAGGGGTAGCCATCCTTATCTCAGATCAAGTAAAAGCCAAGATAGATCTAATCAAAAGAGATAAGGAAGGAAACTATATTTTATTAAAGGGTATCATAGATAATGTAGCAATATCAATACTAAATATATATGCACAAAGTGCAATAGCATCCAAATTCCTAGGGGAGAAATTAAGAGAGATGCAAGAAGAAATAGACAGCCAAACTATACTAGTGGGGGATCTCAACCTTGCTCTCTCAGAATTAGATAAATCAAACCACAAAATAAACAAGAAAGAAAGTAGGGAGATAAACCAATTGTTAGAAAAGTTAGGTATGATAGATCTATGGAGAAAGTTGAATGGAGACAGTAGAGAGTTTACTTTTTTCTCAGCAGTCCATGGAACCTATACAAAAATTGACCATGTGTTAGGGCATAAAAACCTCAAAATCAAATGTAGAAAGGCAGAAATAGTAAAATGCATCTTTTTCAGATCATGATGCAATAAAAATCACATGCAATATAAGGCCAGGAGAAAATAAACCAAAAGTTAATTGGAAATTAAATAATCTAATCCTGAAGAATGAATGGGTGAAAGAGCAAATCATAGACACAATCAATAATTTCATCCAGGAGAATGACAATAAGGAGACAACATACCAGAATTTGTGGGATACGGCCAAAGTGGTTATAAGGGGCAATTTTATATCTCTAGATGCTTACTTGCATAAAATAGAGAAAGAAAACATCAATGAATTGGCCTTATTATTAAAAAAAAAAAAAACAAACTAGAAAAAGAACAAATTAAAAACCCTCAATTAAATACCAAATTGGAAATTCTAAAACTAAAAGGAGAAATTAATAAAATCGAAAATAAGAAAACTATTGAGTTAATAAATAAAACTAAGAGTTGGTTCTATGAAAAAACGAACAAAATACATAAGCCTTTAGTTAATTTGATAAGAAAAAGGAAAGAGGAAAATCAAATTGTTCGTCTCAAGAATGATAAGGGAGAACTTTCCTCCAATGAAGAGGAAATTAGAGCAATAATTAGGAGTTACTTTGCCCAACTTTATGCCAGTAAGTTTGATAATCTAAATGAAATGGAGGAATTTCTACAAAAACATA
>JAJPUD010004391.1:27534-37742 GCA_023553655.1 Myrmecobius fasciatus | reverse complement strand
GGAGGAATTTCTACAAAAACATAAATTGCCCAGGTTAACAGAAGAGGATATAAATTATTTAAATAGCCCCATATTAGAAAAAGAAATAGAACAAGCTATTAACCAACTCCCTAAGAAAAAATCTCCAGGGCCACATGGATTTACATGTGAATTCTACCAAACATTCAAAGAACAATTAATTCCAATACTTTACAAACTATTTGAGAAAATAGGGACAGAAGGTATACTGCCAAATTCCTTCTATGAGATCGATATGGTGCTGATAGCTAAACCAGGTAGGGTGAAAACAGAGAAAGAAAACTATAGACCAATTTCCCTAATGAATATTGATGCAAAAATTTTAAATAAGATGTTAGCAATGAGATTACAGAAAGTCATCCCCAGGAAAGTACACTATGACCAAGTAGGATTTATACCAGGGATGCAGGGCTGGTTCAATATTAGAAAAACTATCAGCATAATATTAATAGCCACTTTTTCTCCCTTACCTTCAACCCTAGCCCCACATGAAGTTATGCAAAACATTTTCATAAAAGTCATGTTGTGAAAGAAAATATAGATCTCCAAATCTAACCAAAAAACCAAATAAACAAACAAACCTCAAAAAAGAAAGAAAAAAAGGAGAGAGAGAGAGAGATTATATTTCAATCTATATTCAGATACAATAAGTTTCTTCTCTGAATGTGGACAGAATTTTTCATCATAAGTCCTTCAGATCAGTCATGGATCATTGTACTGCTGAGAATAGCAAAGCCATTTACATCTGATCATCCCAGATCATTGCTATTACTTTGTATACAGTATATTTCATTTTGCTTGAGTTCATGGAGGACTTTCCAAGTTTTTTCTGAGAGTATCCTACTCATCATTTCCCATAGAACAAAAATATTCCATCATTACTACATACAATTTATTTAGACATTCTCCAATTGATGGACAAAGAATAAGAATTTTAATAGAAGCCTATTTCAATAGTCAAGGTCAAAGGTAATGTGAGCCTGAATTAAGGTGATCTTTGAATACTTTTCTATGCAATGATCTTGATAAATTCCATCCAGGAAAGATCTCTCCTACCCATCCTTACACTCTGGGAAAGTCTCCGGTTTGTAAATAGAGAATGAGTTCCTTGCTTAGAAGGTCTTTTTTATAAATAATCTGACATAATCATACAACCATGAGGTTATTTTTAAAATAGATCCAAAATTCATTTTCTTGATTTTTAAAATGTGAACTTCTTACTACATATCTGGGAAGTCTGGGGGTTAGATAAGCAGAGGAGTGTATATGTATGTGTGTGTGTGTGTGTGTGTGTGTGTGTGTGTGTACAAAAGGAAGAAGCATATAGAAGAAATGTACAGATCTTGGAAAGATAATGATAGCCAACTTTTACATTTAGTCATTGTTCACTCCCCCAGTTTCCATGACCCCATTTGGGGTTTTCTTGGCAAAAATATTAGAGTGGTTTGCCATTTCCTTTTTCAGTTCATTTTACAGATAAGAAAACCCGAGCTTTTATTTAGTACTCTAAAATATGCAAAGCACTCTACAAATTTTATTTTATCCTCACAACAACCCTGGAAAATTGTTATTAATCCCATTTTACAGATGAGAAAACTGAGGCAAGCAGAGATTAAATGACTTTCCCAGCATCACCCAGCTAGTCAGTATCTGATATCATATTTGAATTCACTTCTAACCTGACTCCAGGTCCAATGTTTTATCCATTGTGCCACCTAATTGCTTAGACTTGAAGCAGTTTCTATCTAACTTGTTCCTCTCCTTAGTTTCCCAACCAATTAGGTCTTTCACATTGTGACATTCTTGGTTCTCTAGGAAGGAGCTACCTTTTCTGTGGGATTCAGAGATTCAGAAAATGCAGATTCTAGAAAATAAAAGCTCAAAAACCTAAATCCAGAATTAGGGTTCAGACTCAGCTTGTCTGGAAGCAGAGTTTTTCTTAAAGTGCCATATAAATTAATACAGCATAAATTATTTAAATCTTTGAGGCCAAGTGGCAAAGTAATAAGGTTAGATTTTCTATTTCAACACCATCTAGCTGTATGATCTTAGATATTGTTTAATTCTGCATTTCAGATTCTGCCCCTAATGAACCTTTTCATTACCCACCCCTGTTGGGTAATGAATCCTGTTGGATTTTGTTAAAAAAGTCCTTGGTATTCATTAAAATATCCGATACAAATATGAATTTTTATTATCATCTGGCGTGTCCCAAAAATCTTAGTGTAATTTTAAGATTTTACAGTGTATACTTGAGACTTTGGTAACACACTGTGTTTACTTGCTCACTCTTAGTAGTAGCTGATGTTTTACAAATCTTGTCACATTCAAGCAATATGTAGAATCATCTTTGTCTTTTCTCCTAGCTCAAGAGTATTCCATTGTATTACTGTGACACAATTGATACATGATTTTCTGGGGTTAAGACTGAGAATTTGACATTCTTATTATGCTAAATACTATGTGGGCGAGGGGGCACAGGAGATCAAACAGGATGGTGAAGGGCTTTGAGTCCATGTCGCATGAACATCTGTCATCCCAGAAGGCTAAATCAGGAACAATGAATAGAAAAGGTGAATTTAGGGTTGATGTTAGGAAAAATAGCCTCATCAGCAGAGCTGTCCAGAAATGGAATGAGTTGCTTCAAAAGTTCAGTCAGAGAATTAAAATGCATTTATTAAGTGCTTACTATGTGTCGGGTACTGGGTTAATTAATGGAGATACGAGAAAGGCAAAAGACCGTTCTTGTTCTCCAGGATCTCACAGTCTAAGAGTGGGGAGAGAGGATAAAGAGAACTACATACAAATATTATATAGGTAGTACAAACTGGAAATAATTAAGAGAGGGAAGGCATTGGAATAAAGGGGGATTGGGAAAGACATCATGCAAAAGGTAGGATTCTGGTTGGGACTTAAAGTAAGTCAGGGAAGCCACGAGTTGGAGATGAGGAGAGAAAGCACTCCAGGAATGGGGATGAGCCACTAAAAATGCTCTGAGTTAGAAAATTAAATATCTTGTGGTTCCCACCTCTTTGGATATCTTTAAACAAAGACTGGATGAACACTTGCTGATAATGATGGGGATTGTTTCTTCTAAGGTTCAGACTAGGTGGTCACTGGGGTCCCTGTCAACTTTTGAAGTCTATGATTTTGTCATTTTGTTGTTCAGTGATGTCTGATTCTTCTTTAGCATGCTTGGGGTTTTCTTGCAAAGATAGTGAAATGTTTTTACATTTTCTTCTCCAGCTCATTTTACAGAAGAAACTGAGGCAAATAGGGGTAAGTGACTTGCCCAGGGTCACACACCTAGTAATTGCCCACAGCCAGATTTGAAGTCAGAAGATGAATCTTCCTGACTCCAGGTCTGGTGTTCCATCTACTACACCATCTACTGACTGATTCTATATTATATATTTTCTGTGTTATAAATCTGTATATAAGACATATTGTCTATCCTTCTGGAAACAGCAGTCAGCCATGAATTGGGGTCATTATAGTTTAATTTGACACAAAAGATTTTTCAAATAAATAACAACTCCCTTCTTCCCTACTCAGGACTTTGATATCAGCTCAATCAGCATGCCAAGTGATCCCTTGGTTTTGCTTGATTATTTTTGCTTTTTACAATTTTTTTCTTTGTTTTCTTTCTCTCTTTATTTGGGGTGGAGGTTGAAAGAAGAGAAAGTAAATGCTTCTTAGATGAAAAAAATAAATAAAACACGTGATAAAAGGACCATGGAGTCTTTCCTGGGTGTTAGCAAACTATCACCAGATAACCAACAATTCCATGAACAGATGAGTGTGACCAGATATTGTGATGGTCACTCATGTCCTAAGAATGAAACAACAGATGGAAATGCATGTCCTAAAAATATGAAAAGAATCAGAGGAATCCCACTAGTGCATTGAACAAATCTTTTATGGAGCAGTAACAGAAATAAAGATGAAAACACCGCAGAGGATGAGAAAGCATGGAGTATTTTGAGTTGAGTGAGTTGAGGGAAGGAGGAAGAAGAGTATGAAATACCAGCGGGATCACAGATAAATCATAGAGGCAAAGTTTGTTGTCTCTGCATCTTTTCTTTCTTTCTTTTTTTATTATTCTGTTTTCTCTTTAAAATCAAGCCATTCCTGATTCCTTTCCCACAGTCCTTGACTTAATCATAGTAAGCATCCAAGTACCTACTATTTTTGAAGCATTATGCTAAGCTCTGGTGATACAAAAAGAGGCAAAAGATAGTCCCTTAAGGAACTTACACTTTATCAGGAGAGAAAACATATAAATACACACAAAGCAAGCTACATACAAGTTAAATATGAAGTAATTAACAGAGGAAAGGTATTAGAATTAAGAGTTGGGAAAAGCTTCTAGTAAAAGAAGAAATTTTTATATGGGATGTAAAAAAAAACTAGGAAGGTCAAGAGATGGGGTAGAGGAGGGAGAGCATTGTGGACAATCAGAGAAAATGCTTGGAACCAAGACATGAAGTATCTTGCTCATGAACTGGCCAAGAGACCAGTATCACTACATCAAATTGTATGTATAAGGGAGTAATATGTAAGAAGACTGGACAAATAGAAAGGGGCTAGGTTATGAAGAGCTTTGAAAAAACATTTTTTTTTGAAAATTTTGAAAAAAAAACATTTTGCATTTGATCCTGGAGGCAAAATGGAGCTACTAGTGTTTATTGAATTTGGGGGGGGGGTGACATGGCCAGATTTTAGTGGGGGAAACCTTTAGTGGATGAACGCAGGATAGATTGGAGCAGAGGTAGCAGGCAGGTGGACCATTAGAAGACTATTACAATAATCTAGCCATGAAGTGATGAGAACCTGCACTAGAATGTTGGCAGTTTAAGAGGAGAGAAGGATGTATATTCAAAAGATGTTGCAAAGGTGAAATTGACAGGTCTTGGCAACATAAAATGGGGGGAGGATGAGAGATAGTGAGGAATCCAAGAAGCATCCTCAATTATGAGCCTGAAGGAGTGGGAAGATGCTATTGACCTCTACAGTAATGAGGAAGGTGAAGTGGGGAGAAGACAATGAGTTTTGTTTTGACCGTGTTGGAGTTTAAGATGTTTATTTGGCATCCAGTTTAAGATGTTGAAAGGCAACTTGAGAAATGAAATTGGAGGTCTGTAGAAAGATTGAAACAGGATAGGTAGATTGAGAATCATTAGCATAGAGGTGGTAATTAAATATATGAGAGCTAATGAGATCATCAAGTTAAATAATATCATGGGAGAAGAGAAGAAGATTCAGCACAGAAACCTGAAGGATTCCTATGGTTAGATGGCTTCTTCTGGAAGAGAATCCAACAAAGGAGATCTGAGTGATCAGACAGCTAGAAAGAGAATTTGAAAGAAGGGTTTCCTGAAAACCTAGAGAACAGCAAGCTGAAGACAGTAATCAGTGTTGTCTGCAGAGAGTTCAAGGAGAATGAAGACTTAGAAGAGGCCACCAAATTTGGCAACTAAGAGATCATTGATAATTTTGGAGAAAATCATTTGAAGGAAGTGGAATGATGAGGTTGGAAACCAGATTGTAAGAGGGTAAGAAAAGAGTAGAAGGAGAGAAAGTGAAGGCATCTCTTGTAGATAGCCTTTTTGAGGAATTTGTCAACAAAGAGTATACATGATAAAGGATGGTAGTTAGAAGACTTACTAGAATACCAGACTCATATATTCACCAGTACCTACTGTGGTATATTTTGTCTTCTCAATTTTCTTTCTAGAACATCATCTATGTTGCACCCAAATGGGAGTGTTCTCCAAAACTCTGTCCTTGGCTTCTTTCTCTTTCTACTCCCATTCTCTTCATGACATTATCAATTCTCTTAGTCCGTGAAGATAATTTTTAAGTATATATATCTACCTCTGATTCATCTTTCCTGAAGTCCAGTCCAATATTACAAATGGCTGATTGAGCATTTTAAATGGCTGTCAAACTCAACTTGTTCAAAAGAGAACTCATTTTCTTTTTTCACCTACGTTCCAAGCCAATCAAATCAATCCCTCTTTCGAACTTCACTGTTTCTGTGAAAGGTACCCCTATCCTTCTAGGCATATCTGGACTTGATCCCTTTCTGTTCACTTAAACTCACCACACCCATACGGGTCCTTATTTTTTTATCTTTATCTGGACTATTGAAGTGGCCTCCTAATTGATCCCTTGTCTCAAAGTAATGGACGGCAGTGACTTTCTTGACCTCTCTGTAGCCTTTGACACTTTCTAGATTTAGGGGTACTATTCTCTCTTGGTCTCCTCTGACCTATCTGACTACTCCTTTTTTTCTTTGATATATCTTTATCTAAGTTATGACTGCTAACCATGTCACACAGAGCTCTGGCTTGGGTCCTCTTCTCTCCTTTTTCTATACTACTTCATTTGGTGATTTCATCAGTTCCCATGAATTCAATTACCACCTCTATGCTAATGTTTTGCAAATCTATTTATCCATCTTGAATCTCTCTGCTTACATTTAGACTTGCATCTCCAACTGTCAATAATAAACCTCTTGAACTGAAAGTTCTGTAAATACCTTCACTTCATAATTTCTTCATTTCATAATTTCTCAAACTCATCCTGTCCATCTTTTCCCAAAAGTCCTCCCCTATTATTAAATGTCCCTATTACCACTGAGGATACTAATGCTTTCTATTCCTCAATATTTCTCATGCCTCACCATATACAAGCTGTTGCCAAGGTCTGTCTATTTCACCTTTGTCATCTCTTGGATAGTCCTCTTTCTCTTTTGATATAACCATCATCCTAGTATAGGCCCTCCTTTCCTTATATAAAGACTATTGTAATATCCTGAGGGATGATCTTCCAGCCATAATTCTCTGCCCTCTCCAGTCCATTTGTCATTCATTTGTCAAAGTAATTTTCCTAAAGTGAAGGTCTGATTATGTTATCTTCCTCCTCCCTACCACTTAATTTATTCCATTGAGTCTCTATTACCTTTAGGATCAAATATAAACATGCTGTTTGTCATTAAAAGCTTTTCATAACCTAGCATCACCTCAAATGTGCAGTCCATTTATACCTGACACCCTGCTCCCCCACATACTCTTTAAGTCAGTGACACAGGCCTTCCTGTATTTTCAGAACAAAATATTCTACCACTCAAGTTGGAGCATTTCTTTTTTATCATTCATTCAATTATTTTTAGCATTCTTTTTTTAAAATTTGAGTTCCAAATTCTTTCCCTCTCCCCAAGCCCTCCCCTACAGATGGAGAAGACAAAGCTATATGATATCAATTATACATATGAAGTTATGCAAAAAAATTTTCATATTAACCATATTGCAAAAGGGGGGAAACAAGAAAAAATTGAAAAGTGAAAAAAAAAGTATTCTTCAATCTACATTCACAGTTCTTGAGTTCTCTCTCTGGAAGGGAATGGAATTTTCCATCATAGGCCTTTTTTTTTAATAATAGCTTTTTATTTTTCAAAATAAAAACCTTGTGTTCCATATTTTTCTCTCTCCTTCCTTCTCTACTTCCCTCCTCCCCTAGACAGCAAGTAATCCACTATAGGCTGAACATATGCTATTCTTCTAAGAATATTTCCACATTTATCATGCTGCACAAGAGAAATCAGATCAAAAAGAAAAAAAGAGAGAGAGAGAGAAACAAGCAAGCAAACAAAAAAGTGAAAATGCTATGTTGTAATCCCCATAGTCCTCTTTCTGGATGCAGATGACTCTCTCCATCACAAGTCTATTGAAATTGGTCTGAATGACCTCATTACTGAAAAGAGCCAAGTCCATCACAGTTCTATCATAGACCTTTTGGAACCATCAGAGCATTTTTAATGACCACCCCAATTCCTAGACTGCTCTCTTTTTTCATCTCTTCCTCCTGGCTTTCCTGGCTTCCTTTAAATCCCAGCTAACCTTCTACCTTCTAAAGGAAGCCTTTCCCAAACCCTATTAATTCTAGCATCTTCCCTCTATTAATTATTTTCCTATTTATCTTACATATTGTATGTATATAGTTTTTTGCATGTTGTCTCCTCCACTATATTATAATCTCTTTGAGGAGAGGGGCTAGGTTTTTTTTTTTTCCTTTCTTTGAATCCCTATTGCTTAGCATAGTGCTGGCACATAGAATATAATGCTTATTGACTTTATAAATGCTTTATAAATGCTTATTGACTGACCAACTGAAAGACAACTCACTTGTCTAGGCTTCAGTTCCTCATCAGTTAAAAGAAGGTCTGACTAGCTGCTTTCTAAGTCACTATGAAACTATGAATGTATGTTATCCCTTCTCTTCTCCCCATTCTTCACCCAGCTCAAAATGATGTTTATAAAGAACAGATCTAATTACATCACCCTCCTATCCAAAGAATAAACTAGCTTACAATCAAATGGGGAAAATGACATACAAAAGAAGCAGGTAAGTAGCTCAGTAGAGAGAGTACTGGACTTGGAGTTAGGAAGTCCTTAGTTCAAAATCCAGCCTTAAACACTAGCCAGCTATGTAACAATTAGCACATCACTTGAACTCTGACAGTAGCTTTGCCAAGAAAATCCCAAAGACAGTATTGATGCTTTTGATCCACATAGTCAAAAGATTTTGATACAATTGAACAATATATACCACACACTATTCTAAATATTATCTCATTTGAACCTCCAGACAGGAGGTCATGTTATTTTTCCCCTTTTACAGTTGAGAACACTGAAGCAGAGATTAAGTGATGTCTGAAACAAGATTGGTGGGAGTTTCTGTAGATATTCCTCTTTCCACATAACCAAACTGTTCTAATCAACAAGTTAAGTCAATAAGCATGTGTTAAGTGAGGTTACAAATGAAAGCCAAAATTCCAATCAACTTGTGATGGAAAATGCTATCTGTATCCAGAAAGAGAACTATGGAGACTGAATGTGGATCAAAGCATAGTATTTTCACATTTTGTTGTTGTTGGTTTGCTTGTTGTTTTTTCTTTCTCCTGTTTTTTTTCTCCTTCTAATCTGATTTTTCTTGCCCATCACGACAAATATGGAAATATGTTTAGAAGAATTGCACATTTAACCTATATTGTACTGTTTGCTGTCCAGAGGAGGGGGGAAGAGAAAAATTTGGAACACAAGGTTTTGCAAGGATAAATGTTACAACTTGTCTTTGCATATATTTTGAAAATAAATGCCTATTATTTTTAAAAATATGCTTCAATCATAACAACAAAATTCATCTGGAAAAACAAAAGGTCAAGAATTTCAAGGGAATTAATGAAAAAAATGCAAATGAGGGTGGCCTAGCTGCACCAGATCTAAAACTATATTATAAAGCAGTGGTCACCAAAACCATTTGGTACTGGATAAGAAATAGAGTAGTGGATCAGTGGAATAGGTTAGGTTCACAGGACAAAATACTCAATGACAATTGTAATCTAGTGTTTGATAAACCCAAAGACCCCAGTTTTTGGGATAAAAACTCACTATTTGACAAAAACTGCTGGGATAATTGGAAACTAGTATGGAAGAAATTAGGCATTGACCCACACCTAACACCATATACCAAGATAAGGTCAAAATGGATTCATGATCTAGGCATAAAGAATGATATTATAAACAAATTAGAACAATGTAGGATGGTTTACCTCTCAGACCTGTGGAGAGGGAAGGAATTTGTGACCAAAGAAGAACTAGAGGTCATCATTAATCACAAAATAGATAAGTTTGACTATATCAAGTTAAAAAGTTTTTGTACAAACAAAATGAATGCAGGCAAGATTAGAAGGGTAGCAGTAAACTGGGAAAATATTTTTACATCCAAAGGTTCTGATAAAGGCCTCATTTCTAAAATATATAGAGAATTGACTCAAATATATAAGAATTCAAGCCATTCTCCAATGGATAAATGGTCAAAAGATATGAACAGACAATTTTCAGACGAAGAAATTGAAACTATTTCCGGTCACATGAAAAGGTGCTCCAAGTCACTATTGATCAGAGAAATGCAAATTAAGACAACTCTGAGATACCACTACACACCTGTTCGATTGGCTAAAATGACAGGAAATGATAATGATAACTGTTGAAGGGGATGTGGGAAAACTGGGACACTGATACATTGTTGGAGGAACTGTGAACGGATCCAACCATTCTGGAGAGCAATTTGGAGCTATGCTCAAAAAGTTATCAAACTGTGCATACCCTTTGACCCAGCAGTGT
>JAJPUD010004391.1:0-15082 GCA_023553655.1 Myrmecobius fasciatus | reverse complement strand
CTCTTTTCTGTCAGTCTCAACCCCCTTTTAATTAATCTCACTTCCTATTTTCCTGTCAGGTAAGAAAGATTTCTATATGAAACTGATTGTATACATTATTCACTCCTTGAGCCAGTGCTGATGAGAGTAAGGTTCAAGTGATGTCCATCTCCCATTCTTCCATCTTCTCCTCCACCATAATAGACCTTTCATTCCTCTTCATGTGAAATAACTTACTCCATTATACCTTTCCCTTTCTTCAACACCAAGTATATTCTTTAATTTTTTTATATCATTCCCTAAAATTCACCTTATTCCCATACCTCCTCTCAGTATATATTCCTTTTAGCTTTACTATTAATGATACAATTTTTAAGAATTACAAGTATCATCATCCCATGTAGAGAGATAAAATGGATATAAACAATTCAGTTCCATTGAAACTCTTATGTTTTTCCCATTTTCCTCTTGGATCTTGATATTAGATATCATTTTTTTTAATTCTGGCCTTCTCCTTATGAAAGATTGAAATCCTTCTATTTTGTTGAATGACCATTTTTTTTCCTTGAAGCATTTTGCTTAATTTCATCAGATAGGTGATTCTTGATTGTAATCCTAGCTCCTTTGCCTTCCAAAATATCTTGTTCCATGGCCTTCTAATCCTTTAATGTTGCAGCTGCTAAGTCCTGTGTAATTCTTATTGTGATTCCTCAATATTTATTTCTTTTTGAGGACTTGCAATATTTTTTTTTTGCTTGATCTGATAGCCCTGTATTTTTGCAATAATGTTCCTTGGAGTTTTTATTTTTAGGATTTCTTTCCTGAGATGATATGTGAATTTTTTCAATGATTATTATGTCCTCTGGTTCTAGGATATCAGGATGGTTTTCTTTGATAATTTCTTGAAAGATTCTCTCCAGATCCTTCTTTTGATTATGACTTACAGATAGTCCACTGATTCTGACATGGTCTTTCCTTCATCTATCTTGCAGGTCAATTGCTTTTCCAATGTGTTTTTTTTTTTACATTGTCTTCTATATTTTCATTCTTTCGAATTTGTTTGATTAATTCTTTCATTTGCCTAATTCTAACTTTTGAGGAATTGTTTTCTTCAATTAACTTTTGTACTTTCTTTTCCATTTGGCCAATTCTACTTTTTAAAAAGCTTGTTTTCTATTTCCAAGCTGTTGACTATTTTTTTTCCATAATTCTCCAACAGCACTCTCATTTCTTTCCCCATTTTTCCTTCTACCTCTTTTATATGATTTCTAAAGTTCCATTTTGAGCTCTTCCATAAGTTTTTTTTCTGAGCCTGAGACCACTTCCCCTTTTTCTTTAGGATTATGCCTACAGGTGTTTTGGCACTATTGTCCTCTTCTGAGTTTGTGTCTTGATCTTCCCTATCACCAACTCTTTGTTGCTGTGTTCCTGTTCGCTCATCTTTTTTGACTTATTTTTTTTCTTTTAAATTTGAGCTCTGCTCTCAGGGTAGAAGGGGAGCTATCTTTGGCTTTTTGTGCCAGGATTGCTTGCTGGTTGCTTACATGGTGCTGCACTGATGTTGATGATGAGGTCCACATGGATCCCTCATGTTTGTTGCTGCACTGAAAGATTGGGGTGAGTAGTGTCTGGCATTGTTGAAAGCCATAAGCAGCTCACCTGGTGTTGAGTTAGGGTCCAAATGCTTGTGAATGGCATGGATACCAAGGGGATATTTCTCCATTTATCCAGGGCTCTTCACTGAAGTTGTGTGGCAGTCTGTCCACTGACAGCTATCTGTTTGCCCCAGGTCTATGCTGAAGCATGTGGTGAGGACTCAGTGCTGGTAGGCTATCTGTTTGCTTAGGTATCCATAGAGTTGGCATCTACTCATTCCTGGGATTATGCTTAAACACATGGAAGTATGGCCACTGGAGGTTGCCTGTTTGCTCAGGGCTATTATTTGCCCATTTCCCTGGCTATACTGAGGCACCTTGGGTGTCATGGTATTAGTGTTTCGTGGTCCACTGCACTAGGGTTCAGGAACTCTTACTGCTTTGCTGAGATGGAACTTGCTGCTGGCTTGCTGGAATGTTTTTTTTTTTATATATTGTACTGTGCTCCCCTTTTAACTAAGTGAGACTGATCTTCCCTGCTGATCTTCCAAGTATCTTGGACTAAAAGATTGTTTCATCCCATCTTTTTGCTAGTTCTTCTCTTCAGGATTTGTTTTGGGGTGTTATTTTATTGTTGTGGAAGATGAATATGGAAGAGTTACAGAAGCTTACTGCTTACTCCTCCAAGACGGCTTCCAGAAGTCCCCCTTTAGGTTTTTGAAGACAGTTATCTTGTAACTCTCCCTCATTCCCACCCTCATCCATCTTCTTTTATTTAATCTAAACAGCTCCTGACTCTTTTCATCAATTCTCATAAAGCATAGGCTTGTTTGTTACTTTCTATTGGGTACTTTTTTAACTTTTCAAAGTTCTTACCAAAATGTGCCAAAACTGAATATGAAACAATGTGATCAGGACAGAATATACTGGTGCTAATATAGTATCAGATATTATTTGTAGAGTTTGCAAAGACAAACTGAGAAGTCTGAGGCAGACAGAACAGAATAAAGACATAAAATCATGAAACAAGTTCAACCATAATAAATCCAAGTGTAGATATCCCACAGGCAGCTAATAAATGGTTTGGTTTAGTTGTAGCACAGAGTGCATGAGATGAATATGAGATACTGCTGGTAAGATTACTGGGAGCCAAATTGTGGAGGGTCTTAAATGTCAAAATGACAAAAAAATTTTTTACAAAATTATCAGAATGACATTTAAGCTTTTTGCTGTGGACAATGGGAAGTCATTGATTCAGGGGTTATGTTTGTTTTGTTTTCAGCAGAGAATTGATATAACCTGATCATTGAGATTAATCTGACTGTAGAAAGCAGCATGGATTGAAGGAATGACTGGATGTGGAGGGAATGTTTAGATGGCAAAAGCCTCAATGAAGATGATGGGCAGCAGCAAATATTGAGAGACACATTTTGGAAAACTCTTTGCCTAATAGGACTTCCACCCTTACTTCAGAAAGTCAAGGTTTTAAACTCTACCCTAATATCTAAAAACATTCTACTTAACCCATTAGGCTAATTTACTTACCACCTCTGAAAATGGCACACATTCTTTTGTTAGCCCAGGCAGAATCTTACCCATATGGGAAGCATATAAGAGTCTTCTTCCACTTCCTCCATAAAGTCTTCCCTGATGTCCCCTAGATAGAAGTAGGAGTGAAAAACTTAGAGTAGGATGTGACATCAGAAATTATTTACTCTAACCCCTTCCTTTTCGGTATAGGGAAAATGAGGCCCCCAAAGGTTGTGATTTTCTGAGACAACAGAGGTAGAATTTGATTCACTTTGCAGGCACCCTGAAGCTACTGTCCTGATACTTAAAACCACATTGTCTCAGAGGCAGAAAGAATTTCATAGGACTGCTTAAAGCTTGCATCCTTTCTAGAAACCACAAGACTAGATTCTACCCCAATCTCACTCCTTACCCTCCAGTACTCATCAGCCACCTGATTCCAACCTGGTCTCCTGATTCCTAATTTCCTAGGCTCCATCTTAACTTTGGCTACCTGGAAGTCCACAGGCTTGGCCTGCCCATTCTGGATTGTGTTTGCATTTTTGATCTCGGCTTTATACAGAATGTTTGCAGGTCTTGTCTTAGTTTGAGATGGAGTAGCTATGAAAGGTTTCATGGAGAAGGAGGATCTGAACTGTGTCCTTAAAGGGTGGTTAGAATTCTTATATGTGGATCAGGAGAGGCGTTCTCTAGGAAGATGGAAAGACATGAGCAAGGGAAGTAAGAGAGAAAGAAGCATGACTTTGTTAGTCAATTATGCACATTGATGTGCCCATCTTCATCTAATAAGGTAGGAAAACAAAAAGAAATAATTTCCTTCTGGAAAGACAGATGGATGATGTCTATATATATACACATATATAAAAATATATACATATACATATGTGTTTGCCCGTGTATATATTTAAGTATGTTTATAGGTATATATTTATGCATGCAAGTATGCATGTATATATACACGTCTGTATTGTTCATGTATGTATGTGAATGTTATAAGCATATTGTATTAAATCACATGTATGTGTATGCATGTGTTGATATGTGTGTGAGTTTAAGTACACGTGTACATACAAGTGTATATGTGTGTTATATTTGCATGTGTATATGTACACCTGCATGTATGTATTGTGTGTATATTATTGTGGGTGTGTATGTTTTGTGTGTATGTGCATTTGTGTGTGCATGTGTATGTGTGTGGATGCATAAGTGTATATATGTATATACGTGCACATATTCATATGTGTGTATGTATGTGTATATATACCCAATATTCTTGTCACTGAACCCAGTGGAATAGCAGTCTCTTCCTGACCTCATTCCATGTCTTCCTTCCCTAATAACAAGGCTGGGATTTCTCTCTCTTTCCCCTCAGGTTCTTGTTTTCCTTGCAAGTTTAGAGCTTAAGAGTAAGCTTTCCCAGAGCTAGAACTGTTTCCTCTGTTCTTTTTCTACTGCAGACATCCTCAGTCATATACAACAAGTCAAAATTATTTTCTATTTTTCCTTTCTTTTTTTGGTGGGGCTGGAGTTAAATGACTTACTTGTCTGGAGTTACACAGCTAGGAATTATTTGTTCAGAAGCCAGATTTGAACAGATTCCAGGGCTGGTACTCTATCCACTATGTCATTTAGCTGTCCCTCAAACTTATTTTCATAAAAATTATTGTTGTTCAGTTGTATTCATTCTATATGACCTCATGTCCAAGTGGTTTTGTTGGCAAAAAAAAAAATACTCAACCCGTTTGCCATTTCTTTCTCCAGCTAATTTTACAGATGAAGAACTGAGGCAACCCGGGTTAAGGGACTTGCAGAAAGTCACCTATTTATTAAGTGTCTAAGGCCAGATTTTAAGTCAGATCTTTCTGATGCCAAGGCCAGGACTTCATCCACTACCCCAAACAGCTGCTGTGGATTCAGGAAGTCTTGAATTCATATTCAGTCTCAGATATTTTGTAGTTGTGTGACCCTGGGCAATTCATTCATAGCAATATTAAGATGTTTAATTTTTAATAGTATAATTTTTGATATTGATAGATATAACTCATGTAGAAAAAAGCTTTTAGGGACAGGATCCTCAGAAATATTTAAGATCATAAGGAAGTCCTGAGATAAAAAAGTTTGAAAACTGCTGCCCTAGTACAGAAAGCAGGGCTAGACTAATGTCTTAAGAATTAAATAAATGCTTATTGAATGATTAAGAGATGAGGAATGAAGGACTCAATAAGAAACTAATAAATATATTAGGAATGAGTGGGCAATGAAGAATTGTAAATGAAATGATCAATAAGTAAAAATGACAAAAAATGGATGGATGAACAAAGAATGAATGAGGAATCAAAGAATAAGAAATTAATTGAATAGTCCATAGAGGTCAACATTATCAGGTGCAACATCATAAAAGCATGTACTGTAATAAGGTATTAAGAATTTAGCTGACTCTTTACCATTTCATGGGGATTGGGTACCATTAGATAGCTAAGTGGTACAATAGATACAGCACCTGAACCAGGGTTAGGGAAAACTGAGTTCAAATCCAGTCTTAGACACTTGCTAGCTGAATGACCCTTGCCAAGTCATTTAATCCTGCTTGCTTCATTTTCATCAACTGGAAAATGAGCTGGAGAAGTAAGTGGTAAACCATTCCAGTATTTCTGTCAAGAAAACCCCAAATGGGATCATAAGGAGTCAGTCATGGCTCAAACAACTGAACAATAAAAAGTACCAGAAGACCTGGATTTTGGTTTAGAATAAGTCATTAACTCACTATTTACTCCACCCTTCCAGTCCTGGTTTTCTCTTCTATAAATTGAAAGGGTTGTACTGAAGGCTCTTCCAGATCTGACATCATATGATGCATGAACCTTGAGGTGGCTGCAGGACACTGACCAGGGACTGAAAAAGCTTAGCATGAGAAGCCTTGACCCTTGGGGTGGTACATACTCAAACACACCCCCACCTCTACCTCCAGTGTAAGATCATATAAGGATAGAAGAGAAATAAATGGGAATATTTGAGTATTCAATTAGGGACTATCATTCAACAGGTCACACAACACAGGTAAAGGGTTAACACTTCCTCTCATCCAGACACCTCATTGCCAGCAGACTAACCTCTGGCTCCCCAAAGTTATTCCAGAAATAAAGCTACTGACATCCCCTGTAAACACTGAGGGAAAAGATGGTAAGGGAGGGTTCCCAAATAGAAAGCAATGTAAAGAATGCTGGAATTAGTCCCCAAAGATAAAACTAGAAGCAGTTTTATATTCAGAAGACCTGAGTTCAAATCCTAGCTTTGCAATTTAGACAGATTATGTAATCTCTGTGAGCCTCAGGTTCCTTATTTATAAAACAGATGGTCTTTAAGGGTCTTTGTAGCACTAAATCAATGATATAATGATCCCTAAAAAGGGTGCATAACATCCCTGTCTCGATTTCTTGCAAAGGTATTTCAAGTAACATTTCTTTCATGAAATCTTCCCTAATTTCCCAGGCGAAAAAGACTTCTCCCTCCTCAAATTTCTCCAAATGATTTTCCTGAGTCTTACTTATGCACCCATAATATCATTGATGCTCTTTGAAAGTTAAAGACAAAAAACAGCAATTTCAAAATTATTTTTGTTACACAATTAGGAAAGACTTTAGAAAGCAAGACTTTAGAAGTTCAAGCTATATAATAGACATGAATCTCCTTTTTCCTGTCCCCAAAAAGTGACCATTCATTTTTTTTTTTTTTGCTAAGGCAATTTGGGTTAAGTGACTAGCCCAGAGTCACACAACCAGGAAGTGTTTGAGGTTGGAGTTGAACCCAGGACCTCCTGACTTTAGGGCTGGTGCTTCCTACCTTGATCATTCAACTTGAAAATCACTACTGATGGAGACAGAAGCAGTGAATAGAGCTCCAGATGTGGACTCCCAAGACATTCAATCCCAAGAATGTCTCCTGAAACCCCAAAAATCAATAAAGGAAGTAAGGAAGCATTTATTAAGTACCTACTAGATCAAATCAACAAACATTTATTAGATACCTATTATGCACCAAACACCAAACACTAGGGCAGAGATAGGTGTTGCAGTGGATAGATTACCAGCCCTGAGGCCTGAATTCAAATCTGGTCTCAGACACTTAACACTTCCTAGTTGTGTCAACCTGGGCAAGTCACTTAACCCCAATTGTCTCCAAAAAAAAAAAAAAAATCAGACACTGTGCTAGGTCCTGGTGCCACAAAACATGATGGCACAGTCACGCATCAGCAATTGCCTAGCAAATATTTTGAACTAGATATCTAAGAAATATCTCAAATTCAACATATCCAAAACAAAATTCATCATCCTTTCCCTCTATTTGAAGTTTCTCATTTCTATCAAAGGCACCACCACTCTCCCATTGTTCCAGGTATGAAACCTCATTAATATCCTTATTCTCTCTCACTCCATCTATCCACTGGGTTGCAAAGCTTACTGTTTTTACCTCCACAACATCTCTCACATCTGACTCTTACATTATATTCATATAGCCTCACCATCTCTCCCTCAAATAGAAGTAATCTTCTAACCAGGCTTCCATCTCCAAGTTTCTTTTCCATTGGTCTCAACTTTTCTTGTGTCATGATCTTCTCTACAGGCTGGTGAAGCTCTTCTTAAAATAATATTTTAAAATGCATTAAAATAACGGATGAAATATATTACAAATTATTACAAAGGAAATCAATTATATCAAAAGGCATTTACCAAAAAAAAAAATTAAGGACATTCACATATGCCAGGTTAGCATCCCCTGCTACTTCAATTCATCTTCCCTGATGCTACCAAAGGGATTTTTTAAGTATCTCTGATTACATTTCCCCTTTCTTTTCCCCACTTGATAAACTCCAATGATCCTCTCTTGTCTCCAAGGTAAAATATAAGGTCCTTGGTTCAACTTTTGAAGCCCTTAATGACTTAACTCATTATAACTATATCTCTTCCTTTACTCTGGAATCAAGTAGGCCTTCTCTCTGCTCTTCATACATGATTCTACATCACCCTTCTCTGTGCCTGTTTTGTATCCCACAAAACTCTCAAGTGTAACTGAAACTATAACAAAATGAAATTGAAAACTATTTAACAAAATAGGTAAAAATGCGATGCAATAAAGATAATGTTAATTTATGATTTCCTGAGTCAAAATGCAGCAGGAAAGGATTTCTATTTGACTTTGATAAACCTGTTCCAAAAAGTGTCTTTCCTAATGTCCCTTAATTTGTGATACCCTTCCCTTTCTAACTACGTTGGGTCTATTTTGTATTTATTATGTATATATTTATGCTGCATATTATACATGCACAGATGGTCAAATGTAAGGACCTTGAGAGGCAAGCCTGTTTCACTTTTGTGTCTATATCCGCAGCATCTAGTCCAGATCCTGACACATAATAAACACTTGATAAATACTTGATGATTAAGTATTTCTTTCTTTTCTTCAGGCTAATCATCCTATATTCATTCAGCTCATTTATTATATCACAAATTCCTTGAAAGTAAGGTTTATGGGACAAGCCCAACATTTCACAAAAGATTCTCTTTATGGTAGATGTTTCATTAAATGTTTTTTGAATAAATGAACATATGAGTGAAGAGTATGGGCTGCTCAGAGAAAAGCAGACAGGAATACAACAATGGGTGGGTAGCCTGCAAAAAGGTAGATGAGCTGCATCAGGGCTTTGTGATCATAGTTGTTTGAAGAGCAGGACAATTCCCACTTCCCAGACTTACTATGTGATAACAGACTTTCCTACACAATAACTGGCATTTAGCCATTTAAGGTAAATACTCAGCTTTTTAAGATTTATTGAGTACTTGACATATTATTTCATTTGACCATTGCAATGACCCTGTAGGGATGGGTGCTTTTATTATTTCCATTTTACAGATGAAGGTTAGCTCCTCACCTGCAGTTCTCTCCCCCATGCTATACAATCCATTTTAATTCAGTTAATTTCAACAAACATAAAATAGCTACCATGTGCAGGGCCTGACGTTTCATGCTAGGAATATATAGCTGAAAAGGAATTCATACTCTGTTGGAAAATAGAAAAAGAAAAGGGGAACATATATGGACAAAGATAAGTATAAGACATGGTAGGTTGTGATGAAGTCCAAAGATGAATAGGAATACATAGCAATGGAAGTAGTACCTGTTCTGGAATTTAAAAAAATCTGAGTTTCAAACTTACCTTAAATACTTGCCACTTGTGTATAGCTAGGTAACTCATTTAACTTCCCTGCACCCATCTCCTCAATGTAAAATGTCAGAAGTTAGACTAAATGGCCACTGACTTCCTTTCCAACTCTAGTCCAGGATATGTCTTCATGATATGATTTAAATTTGAAGAGATCACTTTTTGCAAGGACAATCAAGAAAGGCTTCATGGAGGAAGTAGCAGCTGAAGTGGCTCTAGAAGAAAGAGAAGGATTTCAATTTGTAGAGCTGAGGTAATAATGAATTCTAGGCATGGTGGGGAGGGGAGGAGGGAGAGAATTCCAGACATGGAGGTGGGAGGACAGAGATGAAACAATTCAAAATGAGTCCCTAAATTGTTAGAGAGGGAAGACTTCGTTGTTCCCTTTCTTTTCCTTTCCCCCTTTCCTCCTCCCTCATCCCCATTTGGTTTTCTTTCATCCTGGAGGTTTTCAATAAATGAGAATAATCAAAAACAGCCTGATGATTTCACCAGATAGCTGCTGCCTGCTTGGAGAGCCAGGACAGAGCTGGAGAAGATAAACCACCTTTGGGTTAATCATTCTGATCCCCAATCTTTTCTCCACTGTTGTCTGGTGGCTGAAACATGAAAAACCTGAGCTGTTTTGTTCCACCAGCCCAGACAGGAAGGATGCAGATTGTGCAGGCAATTTTCTCTAAGAAACAATTGGGGGGAGGGAGAAGATTGCAGTAACCAGGCAAACCGTGTCTATTTTGAGCCAATTTCCAAATGACAGAATAAAGAGACTTCCCTTTACTTTTCACAAATCTCTTCAGAATTATAACAGGAATTGGGCATGCTGCTGAAGCTCAGAGATGGCCTCATTTTTTATCAATCAAAATGGGATTTGGGAGAGAGAATGTTAATCAAAGGGGGAGTCCCCAGTAACATTACCTTGTCCTTGAATCTCATCTAGTATTTCATTTGCTTCTCTCTAATGGATTTATCATGTATTATTGTATATTATTGTCATCTGTACTGGGGTCTTATCTCCCTACTAGATTGTAGGCTTTACATGGACAGGGTGAAGGTAACAGCATCATAAAACTTAGAATCCAAGAAGATTTTAGAAATTCCTTAGTCCAACACCTTCAGTACCTCCCTCAAAGTCTTCAGTTCTGTATTTAACAGCAAACCCAAGACACCAATTGACCACCAAAATCCTTGAGTTTAAACTGTAATATGAAAGGAAGAAGAATATGGATATCTTGGGTCAAAGTCTTCCCTTTATTGTTCATATGTATGGGAAAGCACAGAGTCTGGAAAGTCATAGGACCTAGGTTCAAATCTCATCCCAACACCTCTTCAGGCCTCAGTCTCATTTTCAAAATAAAGAGCCATTCCTTTCAGTAAAGAAGTCAGAGCCTAACTTTTAGTTTCCCCCAGGGTAAACGTAGTGACTCTGTAAACAATATGTACTAGATGTAATTTTGCTAGCTAGCTGTATTGTACCAGAATGTTAAAACTGGAATGGTCTTCTCAGATCATCATCCAATTCCCTCATTTTATAGGAGAGGGAACTGAGGTCCAGAAATGGAAACAGACCTGCTTAATTGAGATGCACAATAATGAGCTTGGACTTGGGCCCAGGTCTTCTGGTGGTAACCCCAGCACCCTTGCAAAGGACTACACCACCTCTGGTCTTCTCCAAAGGGAATCTCAGAAAGAAAGGCTGCTGAGTCTGGGGACTCCTGACAGCTTTGACAAAATCCATCCTAGAAGGCAAAGCCAGTCTCCCCCTCATTTCTTGAAGCAGGAAGCACTGTCTGGTGGGGAGGCAGCTGGGAGGAGCTGAGAACAGTTGCATTCCACCATAATTTCCTAATTGAATAGCAGATGCTAGTCTAGGAAAAGCTGCTAGCGTTCTATCTGCCTTACAATATGCCGTGTGTTTTGCCCATCAGATTCTGGCTCTCTGAACAATGCCTGGAACAACGTGTAAGATTGACTGATCTGTGTTGGAGGCCAAGTCTCTGGGTCAGAGGCAAGCCAAAACAGGAAAGATGGCTCACTCATCCCATCAATGTTCAGAGTTTTCATCATAATGGACTTTGGCTGGCATATTGATGCCTGAAACATGGCATATGGAGCCTCAACTCAAGACAGGGAGAGAGAAAGAAGAGTGGGAATCTGGTAAAATGTGTCTCCTTACCAGGACCTCTCCATAAAGAAAATCTGCTTAGCATAATTTTTGGCAAGGAAAGAAAAACAAGAAAAAGTATGAAATATTTCCCTGTCTTGTTGGAATTTACAATCTAGTGGGAGAGTAAATTAGGAGAGGGAAATTAATGGAAAATAAAGTCAGAGAAGGCCTTAGTGAGAAAATGGTAGGAAGGCTCAGAATTGATAGGTGGATAGAGTAAACAGAAGAGAGTGTTCCATGCAGTAGTAGGACCAAATGAGAAAAGACCTGGAGCACTAAAGAAAGAGATGAGTCTGTCGGATGGGGTATGGGTAGAAGAGGAGATGACCAAGTCTGGCTAGAATTGAGGGGTAGAGGAGTTGATGAGGAGAAAGTTCTAAAAAAGTTTAGTAGACCCAGACTTGGGGGCAAGAGTAAAAAGTGGCTTTAGTAATAAGCCAAGGATTTTAGTACTCATTCCATAGACACAGATAGAATATGACACAGAAAATGACAGGATAATGATATTAGGGTCTTCAAGTGGTTTGGCTTCATTTGGTAAGCCAGCCTCCCAAGTTCAAAAATCAAACTCCAGATAACTTCAGGGACTTTCCTCCCTTAGAAATAGGGGAGGCAGTTAGTTGGTGTAGTGGATAGAAAACTAATCCTGAAATCAGGAGAACCTGAGTTCAAATGTGGCCTCAGACACTTAGCACTTCCTGGCAGTGTGACCTGGGGCAAGTCACTCAAACCCAATTGCCTCAGCAAAAAAGAAAAAACAGAAAGAAATATCCCTAGGGGATTCCCTTTTGGGGGGATTCTCCAAGGCTAGTAGGCGCTATGGTAGTAGTAACTAAAGTTCTCCCATGATCAATCAAGTTCTTAACAAACTAAGAATAAGCCTGTCATTATTAACTTCAAGAGGCTGGTTTCAAGGGCTGAAGAAGTGAACAATCTCTTCTGTCTATTTTTCAGCTCTTACCAGCAACTACTCTATGAATGGATAATATTACAATAAACATTACTATTACACCATTAAAAAAAGTGAAAGCAAACTCCAATGCACAACTCACATATATTCTGGTAAGTTTTGTTGAGGAATATGGTAAAACTGGGAAAATCTGGTATGGGTAACAAGTAAAGGGGTCTCATATTCTGTCAGTGTTCTCTCAGGTGTTTCAAGATAAACTCTTGTAGTGTTCTTGATCTTCTGTCAGCTGTTGACACACTAATTCAGATACCAATGTTCATGTGAGGGCCACAGGAAAAATCTTTTTTAATAATGTAATTTGAGACCTGACAATTCTCATTTATGTAGATTAAAAGTTTACTTATCTAATGAAATATTATTTTTCTATAAAAATGATGAACAGGCTGATTTTAGAAAAGCCTGGAAAGATTTACATGAACTGATGCTGAATGAAACAAGCAGAACCAGGAAAACATTGTACACAGCAACAAGATTGTATGATGATCAACCATGATAAACTTGGATCTTTACAGCATTTCAATGATCCAAGGCAATCCCAATAAACTTTGGCTGGAAAACACATTTGCATCCAAAGAGAATCCTGTGGAGACTGAATATGAATCAACATATACTATTTTCACAGGTTTTTTTTTCCTTTCTCATGGTTTTTCCCTTTTATTCTGATTTTTCTCTTTCTACATGACTCATGGAAATATGAAAAAATGAATGTACATCTATAACCTGAAACAAAAATTTAAACAAAAAACTTTTTTCCAAAAAAGTTTGCTTATCACTAAAGTCTTGCTTCAACACTTGAAGAAGGCTAATTGGTAAAAGTACAGAACTGAGCTCTAGGATACTTCTTTCCAAATTCATGATTGATCTTTTGGCAACTTGGCTTTGACACCCATTCAACCCCTCAGGTTCTCATCTAGATGGAAGACCACTACATAGTAGTGTCTCATAATTAGCCTAAGGATTATACAGATTTAATAACATTGAGATATAGCTGTTGTTGGAGAGCAGGCAACCTGTATTTTTAGAGGTGTTAATAATTAACGTGAATATGACATTTTATAAGAAGTTGCTGTTACTTAGTATTGGGAAACAAAGCTCAATAAGACCATCTCAGTTGTGTCCAATTCTTCAGGATCCTATTTGGGGTCTTCTTGGCAAAGATACTGGAGTGATGTGTCATTTCCTTCTCCAGCTCATTTTACAGATGAAAAACCAAGTCAAGCAGGGTTGTGATGCAGTTAATGTCAGAGGCCAAATCTGAATTCAGGAAGATAAGTTTCCCTGACTCCAAATCTGGCATTCTATGTACCAAGATGCTACCTAGCTACCCTGCTAAATTTACAAAGCAGGAGTGGGGGGAAAGGAAAGGTGTGAATGAACTCTTTACTTGTCTATAAGATATTATAAGTGATTATATGGCAAAGTAAATTATTAACTCCTGATATGCAAATATAAAATAATACAATAAACCATACTTAATACAAATGGATTTGATCAGGGGAATTCTTGGTCTATTTGACTGGTTTACCTCCTCTCATAGAGTATTTATGTATTTTGTAGGAATGATGTAAAAATATATCTGATTTTTTTTTGGAATGAAACAGTTACTGCTAATTGATCCCCAAAAGTCTTAATATCTTGAAGACAATTGGCTACTTATTGTAAGGTGAAACATATTCTTGAATCTTGAAAACTTCTCCTTTGGTAGGCTATGAAAGGGAACGTGCATCTTCCAGCCTACTCTTTTGCAGATGCTAAAGAAAATAATAAAAAAAAATTAATGATGTTGATGCTGATGCTGATGCTGATGATGATGGTAACACACTATGATTTAGATTCAAGTCTGCCAGAAATAATTGTATTGAATTTAACATTAGTCTATATGCAAGTCATTTTCATATACCATAATTTATTCAGCCACTCTCCAATTGATGGGCATCCCTTCAGTTTCCAATTTCTAGCCACTACAAAAAGGGCTGCCACAAATATTCTTGCACAGGTGGGCCCCTTTCCCTCCTCTAAGATCTCTTTGGGATATAGGCCCAGTAGAAACACTGCTGGGTCAAAGGGTATGCACAGTTTGACAACTTTTTGAGCATAGCTCCAAATTGCTCTCCAGAATGGTTGGATCCGTTCACAGTTCCACCAACAATGTATTAGTGTCCCAGTTTTCCCACATCCCCTCCAACATTCATCGTTATCTTTTCCTGTCATTTTAGCCAATCTGACAGGTGTGTAGTGGTACCTCAGAGTTGTCTTAATTTGCATTTCTCTGATCAATAGTGATTTGGAGCAACTTTTCATATGACTAGAGATGGTTTTAATTTCATCATCTGAAAATTGTCTGTTCATATCCCTTGACCACTTATCTATTGAAGAGTGGCTTGAATTCTTATATATATGAGACAATTCTCTATATGTTTTAGAAATGAGGCCTTTATCAGAACCATTAAATGTAAAGATGATTTCCCAATTTGATGCTTCCCTCCTAATCTTGTCTGCATTTGTTTTGTTTGTACAGAAACTTTTTAACTTAATATAATCAAAATTATCCACCTGGTGTTCAGTTAGGAGTTCCAGGTCTTCTTTGGACATAAATTTATTCCATCTCCACAGGTCTGAGAGATAAA
>JAJPUD010004390.1:125148-185663 GCA_023553655.1 Myrmecobius fasciatus | reverse complement strand
TCTCTCTCTCTCTCTCTCTCTCTCTCTCTCTCTCTCTCTCTCTCTCTTCCTCCCCTCTCTCTGTCTCACCCTCTCTCCTCTTTCTGTCTTGTGAATCATAAGGAAGCAAACTTCATTTCACCATAGGTAAAAGCTCTTTAATAATTAAAACTGGCCCAGGGTTGAGCAGGCTGTTTAGGGAGCTGCAGGATTGCTTTGAATGGCTTTGTATCTGTTGTGTTAGAATAAAAATATTATGAATGATTTTGAATAGTAATATTTATACTACCTTGATTTTCAATGGAAGTTCATTCTCTACGAATCCAGAGTTCAACTTGCCTCAGAGGATTTGGATTCAAATCCCAGCTCTGCCATTTACTGTTGGGTGCCTCAGTTTCTTCATCTGAAAAGTGAGAGTTGGATAAGATAGCTTCTCAGTTCATTCCATTTTAAAAATCTATGATCCTATGATCTCTTTATATTTCAGTAGAGGGTTGTACCAGATACAAACTGGATTCAGTTCAATTCACATATATTAAAAACCAACTACGTGCCAAGAAATTGTTCTAGGCACTGGGGGATATAGAGGAAAATGAAACAATCCATGACTGTAATTGAGGGGAAATAACTTGTATAAAGAAAATTAATGTGTAATACCTACAAATTAAGTTCTAGGAAAAAGACACAGGTCTAATATGTAGATAGAAAGGCAGTTAATGGAATATTTGGAGAATACTGTGGAAAGTTAGGGAAGAGTTGGATGGGGACACTGGAAAAATGGGGCTGAGATGATTGGGTAGGAGGAAGGACCAAGATTGATGAGAGAAGGGAGCTTCTGCTAAGGTAAGCTCAGGGCACTAGACTGCCATGCCCTTCACATTAACAATGATAATGTTGGTTTAATTATCATTGCTTGAGTAAAAAGTGGAAAGAGTGGGTTTTGGGAGTGGTCTGCATTCAGTGGCAGGAAGATGGTGAGTCCTGTCCTGCTTGATTCAAGGCTAGTAAGTACTTGCTGACTGATGGATAGATGGAAGTTGCCTTTATATCTACTCTGCTTTCTTTTCAGGGTTGTTGTGAATATCTAACTTGTGTAAATACATTTTAAGAGTCTGAAATTGCTCACACATCTATGTTACTTGCAGCTATTACCACTCTCCTACCCTCTCCCTTCTCTCCCAAGTGTTTCCCCCTTTCTATTAGACCATTGGAACATAGAATTTCATATATGAAAAGGCCATTATCCCGTAGAATGGACCTTAGAACACCGAACTTAGAATGTCAGTGCTGAAAGGTCATAGAATATCAGGACTGGAACAAAGAAGATTCTAGAAGTGATCTTAGAAACTAGATCAAATTTTACATAGTAGGAAAATGAATGATTTGTTTTCAGGTGTTTATTATTATTATTATTATTAGCAATTATCAAATAGATGTTTGAACCCATATTGTCTATCAGTGAAGTCTACTCCACTGATTTTTAACTTGCTAATTCCCTTCTTGGGGTATCAGAGGAGTTAATCCATGAGGGAAGCCTGGGCTTCTTACTTCATTGTTAAGTAGATGCAGCGGTTTCATGGATTTTACAGAAGGTCCCCTCCCTGTCCTCATCCACTGTGTTATGGGTGGCCCTTTCCTTGCACCATTGTCCAGCCTTGGTGAAGCATGTATAATTATTAGACTCAGCATGTTCCAGATGGAAGGATTAGGATTTGGGGCTCTTGGGCTCTAGGGGGGTTGGCATAGGAAGGCTCAACATTAAGAGGCAAAGACCCCAGATGGTGGCTGACATTTGGCCAGGCCCTAGAGAAGTCCACTAGGCTTCTTTAAATGGGTTCCCAAGGCACATGACAGCTGGTAACTGGGTATGCTATCAGCATTCTTCCTCACCTCTTAATTAATTTAATTCAGTATAATTCAACAAATACTTATTATGGTTTGGCACAATTCTAGGTGCTAGGAATATAAAGCCAGATGAAGAAAAGGCCCTGTTCTCAAGGAGCTTACATTCTAATAGGGAGGCAGCATATGTATTTAAAGATGCTAATATGAGGCAAGGTATAATATAGGAAGACAAACTTGCCACTCATAGCATTCTAAACACATCTGAAGATGGAGAAATCATCTTTAGCTGTAACAGCACCTGGGCCTTTATGGCAAATTAAGCCATAAAGCAATGGAATTGGAAGCAATAAACTGGGAAAAAAATTTTACATCCAAAGGTTCTGACAAAGGCCTCATTTCTAAAATATATAGAGAATTGACACAAATTTAAAAGAATTCAAGCTATTCTCCAGTTGATAAATTGTCAAAGGATATGAAGAGACAATTTTCAGATGAAGAAATTAAAACCATTTATAATCATATAAAAATGCTCTAAATCATTATTGATCAGAGAAATTCAAATTAAGACAATATAGGCTTTGGAGGCAGGACTTGAGGTCAGATTCTGGCTCTGTTATTTCTTTCTGAAATTATACACATCATTTGCTTTCCCTTGATCTTAGTTGCCTCATCTGTAAAATGAAATTGTTGGACTAAATCATCTCTAAGATCCTTTGCAGCTCCAAATTCAGTGAGCTTCTATTCTCTCAGCTCCCATCGGGTCAGTCTTGGTGCTCCTGAGCACACTGATTCTTCTGTCTCTTTGCCTAAAGACATTACATGTCATTCAAAGCATAGGTTAAGACTTCCTCTGATGGAATGCAAGCTCTTTGAGTGCAGGGATTATTTCAGTTTCCTCCTTGAGTGCTCAGTGCCTAGGATAGGCACTGACAAATAATAGGTATTTAAATGCTTATTGATTGACTACTTCTTCTCTGAAGCTTTTCCTTCATTGGGAATATTGAGAAGTAGAATGATATGGAAAAGATATGTGCTTCCATATTCAGTTTGGACTAGATGTCTTTTGAAATCCCTTCCAACTCTAAATTTCTGTGTTCAAGTCCCAGACCTTTCATGGATTGATTGTGTGACCTTGCTTTGTCTTTCTGTCCTCAGATTGTTTTCATCTGTATAATTAATAGGTTGTACTAAATAGATATAAGGTGCTTTTAGTGTGAGATAGTTGGAAGTACAGTAGATTAGGGGATCAGAAGACATTCAAACTCTGCCATTTCTATGTGACCCAAGGAAAGGTAATCTCTTTTCCCAATTTTCTCATCTATACTTGTACTATTAATCCTGTAGAATTGTGAGAAAAGTGGTAAAATTATAAAGGGCTATATAAATACACGGGGCACCTACTTGTTATGTACAATGGATAGAATGCTGAATATGGAGTGAGAAAGACTCAAATCTGGTTTCACACACTTATGGCCTGTGTGACGTTGGACAAGTCATTTAACAATGTTTTCCTCAATTTCCTCACCTGTAAAATGAACGAGAGAAGAAAATGGCAAACCACTCCAGTGTCTGTGCCAAAAAAAACCTCTAATGGAGTCACAAAAAATCAGACATGACTGAAATGACTGAACAATTGAAATGACATAAACACAAACACTCACAATGCAATTATAAAGGTTTAAAATATATATTATGTATACACACACACACACACACATATATATATATTATTATAATGAGTTTGTGCAATGTAGGTCAATGAGTTAGTTGGTTCTTTTTCTTGGATCTCAACTTCTACCTTAATAAAAGGGGCACCACAATTATGGCTCTACCTATCTTATAGTGTTGTTTGAGAATCAAATGTGATGATATTTTGGAAAGTTCTCTGTAGACTCTTATAAGCTCTAAACAACACGCATTTATTAAATGCTTACTATGTTCTAATTATTGTGCGAAGGGGAGTTGATGAAGTTGATGATACAAAGAAAGGCTAAAGACTGTTACTTCCCTGACTTTCAGTCAAATGGGAGAGACAAGAAGAAAATAGCTCTGTCCAGACAAGATATTTGCAGGATAAATTGGAGGTAATTAAGAGAGGGAAGGCCCTACCACTAAGACATGATCAGGAAAGACCTCTTGTATGTGATAGGATGTTTTTTTTTAATTGATTTTATTTTTTCTTTTTGAAGTTTTATAAAATCATACTACTTGTGGAATCATCCCATCTGATCACTTTGGGACTAAGGCAATCTCCTTAAAGTTTGAAACAGATCATTCAAAGTAGGAAGTAGGTTGGGGTTGTTACCTTGAGAATTACATATGTTGGAAATAGAATTGCTTCAAAAGAAGGCTAAGATGAATCTGTCAAACCTTTTCTGTGAGTCAGTTCCCTGAAAAACTCTGCTGTTTGACTATGTTTTGACACATTGGGGTGTGAGGGTAGATGAGAGAAACTAGGGGTGGTTCACTGCCACTATCTCTATTAGGGTATGGGTGAATTCATACTTTAATTAGTGTGGAAAATAGAATTCATTCAAATCAAGCAATTTAAAGAAATACAAAATAGGATAGAACCATGGAAAATTTTATCTTGCAGTCTATAAAATCATATCCCATAGATGTGTGAATGTGCACTGGAGTGGTGGGAGGTTTCCTAGAAGGATGGGTTTTGAACCAGACCTTGAAGGATGGATAGGCCTTTGATTGGCAGAAAAAAAAAGAGTGTATTAAAAAAAAGAGTGTATTCCAAGTCAAAGGATCTCAGTCTGATCCTTATCTTGGAACATATTTTTTAGATAATCTTGGGCAATCCAATCAATAACTTGTCAAACAATAAACATTTAGTAAGCGCCCACTATATGCCAGGAACATGTTAAACAATGGAAATAGAGTCCCCTGATCACAAGGAGCTTACAATTTATTGGTAAATCCAATTCACTCAATTTCTTTAGGCCTTACCTTTTTCAACTATAGAGTAGGACCGATGGCCTTTGAAATATTTTTCAGCTCTAAACCCATAATTTTGGGGCATTCAGGTTAGGAAGAACAACATGAATAGAAACAAGAAAGCTCAAGAGATGTCTGGGGAGGTAGTAGGTGGGAAGAGTAAGTCTGGAACTAATCCAGAGAATCGGAATGGAAATCATCTTCAGTATTAGGTAGGGCATTGGGATTTTATGCAGTGGCCTCCAAAGAGTTCCTGGAGAGTCATGAGCACATTGAGAATAACTGTTCAGAGTGGAGTCAATATGTTTCATTTTTTGTACATACATACAAATCCACCAGGATTGATGCTACAGGTTTTACACCATACTTGCTCATTTTTATTTGAGAACTCCACCTGCCTATTGACTTATGTTTGATACCTTGGATGGAGGAAGTGATGTAATTACTCACACTCAAAACACCTCTCATTTGATTTTAAATTTTAAAAAAAAATAGCATCTTATTTTATTCCCCAGTTACATGTCGAGACAAATTTTAGCACTCATTTTTACAAGATTTTGAGTTCCAGATTTTTCTTCCTCCTTCCCTTCTAACTCCTCTTCTGAAGATGGTAGCCAATTTGATATAATTTATACATGTTCAATCATGTAAAACATATTTCCATACTAGTTACTGTTATGAAAAAAAGATACATCCAAAAGGGTAAAAAACCTATGAGAAATAATAAATTAGGTGAAAAACATGTTTTGATCTGCATTCAGAATCTATCAATTCTTTATCTGCATATGGATAGCATTTTCCTTTTTGAGTACTTTATACTTGTCTTGGATCATTGTGTTGCTGAGTAGAGCTGAGTCATTCATAGCTAATCATCACACAATGTTGCTGATGTTGGGTACAATGTTTTCTTTGTTCTGCTCATTTGATTTTGCATCAGTTCGTTCAAGTCTTTCCAGGTTTTTCTAAAATTTTCCTGTGTATCATTTCTTATTGCACAACAGTATTACATTCATGTACCACAATTTGTTCAGCCATTCCACAATTGATGGTCATCCCTTCAATTTCCAATACTAAAATTTCCAATCATGAAAAGAGCTGCTATAAATGTTTTGCACATGTAAGTTATTTCCCTCTTTTTTTGATATCTTTGAAATACAGATCTATTAATGATATTGCCAGATCAAAGGGTATGGACAAGTATTCACATCTCTCATTTGAAAGAGAAACTGAAAGATGCCTACAATTAGTCAGTTTTAGCTTTGAAGATCTGTGAGAAAAACAAAAAATGTTATGATGCCAGAGTATAGTGTGAAGACATTTTCAAGAAGACAGATATCTACTGAGGAACTTTGCCAAGGTATGTAGTTGAACATGCTGTCACTGTAGCATTCTCCTAAGTGTTGCTCTGGGGTCATAGTTAGACCTTTGTTTTGCCACTAAGTTTTGATGACTCTGGAGGAGAGAGTAAAATGGATAACTTTGCACAGCTCTGTCTCACTTAAATCCAATTTATATGCAATTTCTCTCTGAGGACAAAGGATAAACAACAACAATAGTGCCATGTCTACTCCATGTACTCTTAACATGTTTTTATTTTATTTCAGTTTCAATGGTACAAAGGAAAAAAAATCATCCTTGATCTTTTAAAGAGCTGATACTTGTGTTTGTACTGTATATTTACAGGTTTTGTACTTGCCCCATCTGATCTCTGCAAAGAATTTCAACCCAGGGGAGAAACAATCTCAGTTCCAAAACAAAGTTCCATACAAAAAAAATTATATAAGACTCTCTTGTTGGTGGAGATAAATATCCTGCCCTATGTAAGGGATACAGGAGAGTTGATTAGAGCAAAGATTTAGCTCTGTTTAGATTTTCTTCAGGTCTCAAGAGTTTCTTCAGTTCCTTGAGTCTTATCAGCTTCTCTGAGATTCCTCAAGTCTCCTTCAGGTTTTGGCAGTAGCTTCAGACCCTTTTGGCTTCTAGCTTTGAGAGAGAAGATGGAAGATGCCAACCTCACTTCAGATTGCTGAAGGAAAAGATTTTAGGGAAGCCAGTGAGAGAAGAGTTGCTATGTCTCTGTTCCCAGCTTGCTACACTAGAGACTTTGGGGAATTTTCTCTGGGAAGATATAGGAGTCTCTTGGCTGAGTTGAGTCGCCTTTCTCCCAATGGGAAAGTTTCTTCACTCTTTGTCTGGCATATATTCTCCTTTGTATACTCCCTCTGATTTCTATTTTTCCTATTGACTTGGATAAATGTTTTTATTTTTTTAAATTATTTTTTTGCTTACTTACTAGGTGTGTTCATTATGGAACTGACTTCCAGTGGGAAAGGGGTCAAGTCTTAGATATAAAGCTTGGGTTCTCCTTTCTGCATTAAAGAATAACAATCAAAAGTTTAGCTTGAGCCTGGAAATCATATCCCTTAGGGTAGTAATATTTAAGAGGAGTAAATAGATATAATTATAACTTATACAGTAGCTCCCAATGGCTAAACTTCTGGCCCCAACCTCCTGCTTCTTCTCCTATAAGGAATTAGAGTTTCCTTTGGAGAAGAATTGAGGCAAGAATGGAGAAGAGATTAAAAATATCTGTTTTGCCTCCCTTTGAGCTACACAATGAAACTTGCATGTTACATGTTGGGGACAATTTCATTACATGCATTAGGAAGACCACTTTGGTGCATGTGTGGAAGGAAAGGGGAATGGAGATCAGAAAATTAGAAGGTTTTCAAAATTCCCAGTGAGAGTTGATGGGGGCCTGGATTAAGGTGGGAATCTAGAAGACATTTAGGAGGGGATGAATGTGAAAAGCATTGTAAAAGGTAGCCAAATCCCTAAAGTATTGTAGGGGAAGAAACACTCTTTAGCCATGAATATCAAGGACTTGAACTCTAACTCTAGTCTGACAAATATATGGATTTGAACTCCTGACTCCAAGCTAATGCTTTTTCTACTTCCTATGCTTTCTTGTTAAACACTTATGTTCATGCTCCAATCTCTTCTCCCAATCACGTCTTAGAACAAAGATAGAGACAAGTGTTTGCCAGAGCTTGTGCTTTGGTAAGAGTTGACTGGAAGATGCTTTGGTCATTTTTGCCCTGCTGTGCCCCTGAGTCCATTTATTCTCATACCTGAACTAGCCCCAGTTTCAGAGCTGATATTGTTCCCAAAAGTCCTCTGGCTTATGCCAACCCAGTCTCACACTCATTAGGCTGAAATGATTCCACATTGCAGGCATAGGGGCTGTCTTTCCATTGCCAAGGAGTCACAGAGTGATTTCTCTGTACATGGTTGGATTAATTTTCCTCCTAACAAACTCTGGGTTCCAGGAAACAGGAGGGAGAGCGAGAACATATTCCAAGCTTTGGATCCAACAGTCTGGAAGGAAGTTTGGCTGGGATATTGTTCTCAAACTGCCTATCAGCTTTTAATGAGTTGGCTGCAAGTCAGGTCCCTTCTGTATACAACACAGGTCAACTCTGTTGGAAATTTGGGAGGGAATGTCTTCCTAATTTTTGCCTGTTTGCCTCTTATTCCTTTCTCATTTTTTGCTTAATGTTTGTCTATTACCTCTTTCCCAAGGGGAAGGCATGTGATTATCTCAGTTTGAATAAATGTGTGATGAAGGAAAGAAAAAAGGAAAGGAAAAAAGGAGAAAAGGAGGGAAGGAGAAAGGAAAGAAAAAAGGAAGGAGGGAGAAAAGAAGACAAGAAGGAAAGGAGGGAGAGAGGAAGAGAGGAAGGGAGGGAAGGAGGTAAGGAAAGGAAGAAGAAAAAAACAAGGAAGGAATCAAGAAAGAAGAGGAGGAAGGTAGAGGGGAAGGAAGAAAGGGAGAGAGGAAAGAAGGAAAGAAAAAAAGGAAAGGGTGAGAAAGGAAAGAAAGAGGAAGGAAGACAATGTAGAGTTGTAGAGAAAGCACTGGCCTTAGAGTCAGAAGAACTGGATTTGAATCTTTCCTCTGCTACTAACTAGCTATTCGATCATAAGCTTGTTATGTCATTTCTCTAAGACTTAGTTTCCTCATTTGTAAAATGAAGAGATTTGGCTAGATGTTATAGAAGGAACCATGGATTTGGAATCAGAAGACTTGGGATCAAATCTTGGCATTTCTACTTAGAATTTCTAAGTCCTCAGGCAAGTCACTTTTCTGATTTTCTCATTTGTAAAATGAAAGGTTTGGCAACTCCAAGATACCTTTTAGTTATGAATTTTGTAATACTATGAAGTTGGAGTCAGAAGAACCATTGAGAAATATGGATTTAGATTCTAGCTTTTTTTCTTAATCTCTATGTGACCATGGGCCATGTCAATTTTCTCATCTGTAAAATAGGACTAATAGCATTTTTCTACCTACCTCACATGATTATCCTGAGGCTTAATATGCTCTGTAAAGTTCAAAGAGCTGAAGAAATGGGAACTATAATTTGTGATTGTTATTTTATGGTTTTCCAGGAACCCTCAATGTTCTTTTTACTTAAGGGGTGGGGGTAGAATAAGAATCTTTCTTTAGGGAGGAGATAGAATATTGGGAACAGGAGTGCTTAACTTCGAGGGACGTAGGGCAAGGATTATTATCTTTATTTTTTAGATGAAGAAACTAAGGCTCAGAGAGAAGAGTTGTGAGTGAGGTCATATATCTTGGATTTTTGAATTCAGATCTCCTAACTAGCTGTACCACAGGCAGCTTACTCTGCTGCTGAGGCTTGCAAGGCAGTGGGATGTGGTGGAAAGAAACCTCAGCCATCAGAAAATCAGAGTTTTAGTCTCAGCTTTGCCCCTGATTTGATGAGTGACTTTCACCAATATACTACCTTGATTTCAATCAAGTTTCCTTGATTATAGATTCCTTGATTCTATATAGATATAAAAATATAAAATCTATTCCTTATTTTCTTTCTTCTTCCCTTCTCTTCCCTTTCTTTCTTATCCCTTCCCTCTTCCTCTCATTCCCTTTCTCCCTTTTTCTCCTCCCTTACTTCATTCTTTCCTTCTTTTGTTCTTCCCTTCCTTCCTCCCTCTCTTCCTTCCTATTTTATTTTTTAAATGGAGATAGTCATATCTGTCCTGGATCCCTCATAGAGAAGAGATAATAAACAAGGTAAAAGATGTGTGAAGAGCTTTAGAATAAATAAACATCCTTCATCTTTTTCTCACTAAGTTCTTTTCACTTTAGTGCAGAGTACCAAGTCCTTTCAAACTGAGAGCTTTGTGAGTTGCTATAACCAAAATCTTAATTCCCCAGTGACCAATCTTGAACTTTTGCTACCAGACTGATTCTTATATAACAGACACAAAGTATGTCTCTGGGTCTTTCTTTACTCAAAGCTGGGCCAGCTTGCTAGAACTTCGCATGTTATAGGAGATAGCATACTGGATTTGGAATTAGGAAAATTAGGATTCAAATCCCATCTCACACATTTACTAGTTGTTTGACATTGAACAGGTCACTTAACTGGTCTATTGCCTCAAGTATGCAAAGCAACAGAGTTGGACTTCATGGCCTCTTCAGTACCTTTCCTCTCTAAGTGAAGGTCCCATGAACTGGTCCTAGGTCTAGTCCAGGTTTCAATATGTGTTCATAGGGTGAATTTGGTTTAGTGAATTCCCCAGAGAAATATGAGACAATTGAAGGCTTAATCCCTTCATCTATAAAATGGGGATCAATCAATAAGTCAATAAGCATTTATTAAGGGCCTAATATGTCAGGCTCTGTGTTAGTCTATGGGGATACAAAAGCAAAAATGAAGCAATCTCTGTCCTTAAGAAACATAATTTTTATTTGGGGACCAAAAGCTAAATCTATAAATATAGTAGGGATTTAAGAACTGATTTCTGGGATTTGTAGTTAAGAGGGAAAAAAAAAAAGCATTTTTTTACCATTGTAGAGTGATTTGGATTATTGTGATCTTTTGAACTGGAAGGTGAACATAATTACATAATTTATGTCTAGAAATTTGAAAAGAGGCCCCCAGACTGCAAGAGGACACAATGAATGGGTAGAAGCAGCAAGGACTACAAAAGATGAGTAGCAGCAGCAGCAGCAGCAAGCCTTAAGCCAAATCAGAAAGAATTATTGACAGGGCACAACAGATAAAAGGAAAAATCTAAAAGGAGAGCTGATCTGTAGTAGGAAGGTTGATAGGGAGATGGCTTATCAAGCCCTGGAGGCATCTAGGAACAGATGACTGGGACTGACACTATTGATTTTAGTCACCTCTTCAAAGACTGAGGGAGGTTCCAAAAATTTTGTTGGTTCTCCAATTCATATTCCCTCTCCCTATCCAATAATAAATATTGAAATATATTCTGCTCCTTTCTTTTACCTATGTCTTTCCTGTATCATAATTTTGCTCCTAATATAAAGAAGTAAAGTTAGCTGGAAATACACAAATTTTAAATTAAGATGGATAACTAGACCTCTATCTGAAAGTTAGGAATTTTCCCAACTGGGGGATCTGAGTTACTGGGATTATGTTAATAACTTTTTATTTGATATAAAGTTCTTAAAACACCAGAGAAGACCTGAATATCCTTATTTGGTCTCTTGGTTATTTGTAACAAAGTATGATTGATTAAATTTTTACTCCCCAAGTGAAAAGTAAGAGGTTTGGGAGGTGGGGTGGAAACAAGCTCAGTCATTCAGCAAGCATTTATTAAATATTTACTCTGCAACAGGCACTGTGCTAAGAACTTGGGATACAAAGAAAGGCAAAAATCCTGTCTCTGCCATGATAGAGGTCAGATTCTAATGGGGAAACAATTTGTAAATAACTAGGTACACATGATATATACAGAGTAGTGTGAAGGTACTATTCACAGGGTGAGGGGGGTAGAATGGGAACAGATGGACCTGCAAAAAATGGTATCTGAGCTGATTCTTGAAGAAAATCAGGGAAATTTAAAAATTGATAAGAGAGAGCATTACAATTTTTTTTGGAGGGGAGAGTGGTCAAAGCCATGGAATTTAGGGCTAGAATGATGTGTGAAGAATCAAAATAGGAAGCTGTAGCTGGATTGTAGAGTATGTGGAAGGGAGCAAGTTTTAAAGACAAGAAGGCACTAGGTAGTGAATGACTTTACATCCTAAACAAAAGATATATTTTATCCTGAAGGTAACAGGGGGCCATTGGAGTTTATTGAATGAGTGTTTGTGGGTGTGTGTGTAGATGTGTGGGAAGGATGTAGGGAGGCACTATTTGTGACATGTTGAGATCTATGCTTTAGGAAAATCACTTTGACAGCTGAATGAAGGATAGATTGGTAAAATCTAAGTGACAGATCTGGATGAGATTCAGATCCATCCTTTTTAGAAAATTGGAGGAAATGGAGTCTTCCCCAGGCTTATTTTCAGTGTTACATAAGAATGTTTACAATATATACACAAGAATTAATAGGTAATTGTGGGAAGGGCATTAATTATTACAGAGATTGGGAAAGGCCTCCTGTAGGAGAAGACATCTGACCTGAGTTTGGAAGAACACTAGGAATTCAATAAGGTGGAGATGAGGATAGATTGTCTCCAGGCCTGGGAGACAATCTTAGCAAAGAGACAAAGAAGTTGGAATTGTGTATGTAAGGAACCACAAGACAGCCAGTTTGATTGAATCATAGAGCATAGGAAAGGGATTAATGTGTAAATAGCTTGGAGAGCTAGATTGGAGGCAGGTTGTAAAGGGATTAAATACCAAAAAAGAAGTTTGCCTTTGATCCTAAAAACAATAGAAAGCCACAGAAAACTTATTGATTAGAAGACTGACATAGTCAGACTTATGTTTTAGGAATATCACTTTTGTAGCTATATTGAGGATAGATTCAAGAAGGGATATCTTGGATATAAAATCCTTTAGACTTCTGGGGAGTAGGATGGGGTAAGGCATTGCATTAAAGATTATTACCTATCAAGGAGAGGTGCTAAGGAAATCAATTATGGTCTGTCCTTTGGGAGAGGTGGCTGAAGGTCTAACTAAGTTGCTACTGATGAGAAGAAAGAAAAAAAATAATCTCATTAGTATAAACTATTTTTTTTTCTTATTGACTCTCATAGGAATGAACTGGGAATTTGCTAATAAAATCCTAAATCATTGGATTTAGAACAGGAAGAGATTTTGGATTCCAATTCATTCAACCCTTTATTTCATTTTTGGGGAAACTGAGGCCTTCAGAGGGGAAAGCAATAGGCCCATATAACAACAAATAATGGCACAGCTGGGATTCAAAACCAGCTCCAGACTCAGTTTCCCCCACAAAACTATATTGCTTCTTCAGACAATGGAGTAGTGATATTTTCTTGGCTTCTCATTAGCAATGGGAATCGAGGACCAATTTGAAACTTTCTCAAGCGTGGTCGATCTGTCTGAGCCAAAAGGGTGTCTGTCAACATCCTTGCAATGGGAACGTCTGAAACCAGGACCCACAAAGATAGCCTATCACTTTCTACCACCCACTTCTTACCCTCTGCTATTCATTGCTCAAACCCACCCTTCATTGCTGACTTCCTGTAGCTCACCCTCAATCTTCCATTTTCTGCCTCCCACTGCCCACCATCCACTACCCTGAGGGCTGTCCGTGTTGCTTGGGACTGAGGAATTTCCCCTTAGAAATCTGTCTCTACTCAGGTTCTAACGACAGATTCAATCACGCTCAGCTAATAAAGAAAGTGCTGGAAGCTGCTATTAAATTCTAGCTTCTGTCAGCTTTACAGGAAAAACTTTTAATGAGGAAGCCATTAGAGTTGACCTAATGAATCAGAAATGCTTTCCACACTGGCTAATTACAGAGCACCCAGGAGAGCTCCCAACATATGTAATTTAGACACGACTGATCTGTGGCGCTCCGTGGCCTGGGAGCCTGTTGTTGTGTGTATGTCATGGAGTTTGGTCAAAGGAAGTGGGGGAGGGTTGTGTTGTGTTGTGGACCACAACACAAATTGTCAGCACTGCATGGGGTCCAAAACACTATGTCAAGGCTAAAAGACACCTTAGAACATAGAATGTCACGGCCAGAAGGGACCTTAGAACGCATCAGGGTAAAATGGAGCCTTAGAACACAGAATGTTAGGTCTTATAGGAAGCCTTAGAATATAGAATAGCAGGGTTAGAGGGGGTCTTAGACTGCAGAATGTTGGAGCTCAAAGATATCTTAGAACACAGAACATGGCGCAGGCAATGACAGATGCATTATAAGAGAGCAAATATCCGTCCCAAAGAGTGAGGAGAATTCATTTTAACAGGAGTCAGAGGCAAGACTGTACAGAGGAGCAAAAAGCAGTATAGTGAGTGTCAAGAGACCTAGGTCTCTTTATTTTCTGAGTCTCAGTTTCCCCCAAATGTAAGCTACGGATGATCATCTCTATCTCAGTTCCTTCTCTGGGCTGTGGTTAGGATCTGAAGAGGGAAGGGGTGGCTAAAGGGATTTTTGTAAACAAGGAATGAAGAGTATTTATTTATTTATTTATTTGCTGAGGCAGTCAGGGTTAAGTGACTTGCCCAGGTTCACACAGGAATTATTAAGTATCGGAGTTAGATTTGAACTCAGGTCCTCCTGACTTCAGGGCTGGTGCTCTATCCACTGTGCCACAAAGAGTATTTATTATCTAAGCCTTTACCTTGAACTTCTGACTTTCTCTTCTCTCTCCTTCTCTCAAACAAATCTTGCCTCTTCCTCTTCTTTCAAGCTCAGACTCCCAGACTGCATTTAGAAGTTAAGGATGGAACATGGAGCATCAGAGACTATTCCTTACCTGGCTTCTAAAACTAACCCTACAGACCAATGTCAGTCACATGGAAACTATGGGAAGAAAATATCTGAGATATTATTGGCCTATATATTTTTTACAGAAAAACCAGAGTCTCAGAATTGGTCATGGTTAAAATACTTTTATTGTTGTTTTTTTAGTCTCATTTAGATTTTCCTTTATATGCTTTCCTTCTCACTATCCTTCTTACAGACATTTCTTAATAACAAAGAATTTTTTTTAAAAGCAAACCTATTTAGTAAAAACTATTAATATATATAACAGTGGAGAGAAGATTGGGTCTGTAGTCAAGAAGACCAGAATTTAAATCTAGACTTATATGCTTATTAGCTGTGTTGACCCTGGGCAAGTCACTTAAACTTTATCTGCCTGTATTTCCTCATCTGTAAAATGAGAATAATAATAACAGCACTTACTTTCCAGGGTTATTGTGATTATTCAATTAGTTAATATTTGTAATAGCACTTATTACAACATTTGGTACATAGTAGGTCCTTAAAATGTTTGATATCTTTCCTTCCTATTAAAACTCTGAAATTATATTACACATCTATTTCCCCCTCATTTCCCTCCTGCAAAGTAGTAGAGGAGGTGTGTTTTCTTATATTTCTTTGTTAGGGCCAATTTTTTTTTAATAATTTCACAGCAATTGTGTTTCATTGCTTTGTGGCTGTCCTTTTTATTTACATTATGGTAGTTATGTATTTTGGTTTTGTTTTGGCTCTGCTTACTGATTTGCATCAGTTCATGTAGAGCTTTTTATGCTTCTCTGTATTCTAGACATCATTTCTTACAGTACAGTAGTGTTCCATTACATTCATGGGCCACAATTGATTTAGTCATTCCCCAATTAATGGACATCTACTACATTTCCAGTTCTTTGCTAACATGAAAATGCTGGTATAAATGCTTAGATATGGAGTTTTCTTTTATCACCGATCTTTGTTGAGTATATATCTATCAACAGGTATATTAATCACTTTATTTGTATCATTTCAAATTATTTGCAAGAATATGTGTACTAATTCACAGCTCCACCAATATTATAGTACCAGTCCTTCCAGTAGTCCTTCAAAATTTACTGCTCCCATTTTTTTTTAGCATAAATCAGGCCAAAAAGGAAAGAAAATAAATAAGAAAACAAAATGCAAATGAACAACAACAAAAAGAGTGAGAATATTATGGTGTGATTCACATTCAGTTCCCAGTCCTCTCTCTGGGTGTAGATGGCTCTCTTCATCACAAGATTATTGGAACTAGCATCAGTCATCTCATTGTTGGAAAGAGTCAAATTCATCAGAATTGATTGTCCTATAATATTCATGTTGCCGTGTACAATGATCTCCTGATTTTGCTCATTTCACTTAGCATCAGTTCATGTAAGTCTCTCCAAGTTTCTCCAAAATCATCCTCCTGATCGTTTCTTATAGAACATATAGAACATAATAATATTCCATAACATTCATATACCATAACTTATTCACTCCTTCTCCAACTGATGGGCATGCATTGTTTCCAGTTTCTTGCCACTACAAAAAGGGCTGCCACAAGCATTTTTGCACATGTGGTTTCCTTTCCTTTTTTTAAGCTCTCTCTGGGATATAGACCCTTATAGGGATATAGAAACACTGCTGGATCAAAGGGTAGGCACAGTTTGACATTTTTTTTGAGCATAGTTTCAAATTGCTCTCCAGAATGGCTGGATCCGTTCACAATTCCACCAATGATGTATTAGTGTTCCAGTTTTCCCACATCCCTTCCAATATCCATCATTATCTTTTCCTGTCATCTTAGCCAATCTGAGTGGTGTATAGTGGTATCTCAGAGTTGTCTTGATTTGTATTTGTTTGATCAATAATGATTTAAAGTATTTGTTCATATGACTAGAAAATTTTAATTTCTTCATCAAAGGACATCTGTTTATGTCCTTTGACCATTTATCAATTGGAGAATGGCTTGAATTCATATAAATATGAGACAATTCTCTATATATTTTAGAAATTAGGCCTTTATCAGAATCCTTAAATGTAAAAATGTTTTCCCAATTTATTACTTCCCTTCTAATCTTGTCTGCATTAGTTTTGTTTGTACAAAACCTTTTTAACTTAATATAATCAAAATTATCTATTTGGTGTTCAATTATGTGTTCCGGTTCTTCTTTGGACACGAATTTCTTCCTTCTCCACAAATCTGTACTAGTCTCATTTTTAAAATTATCTTTACCATGTGAATTCATTAAAAGTAGAAGTTATTTCATTTTTTGTGCTTGAATCCCCAGCTCTCAGCATAGCACTTGGAACACAGAAACTTAACTATTTGTAGATTAATTGATTGATTTGACAATTTGCTGGGTGTGAGGTAAAATCTCAGTCTTATTTTCATTTGTTTTTCTTATTATTAATGATTTGGAGCATTCTTTCATGTAACTCATAATAGTTTGTGATTTTCTTGTCCATATTTTTGGATCATTCCTCTATTGGGAAATGACATTTGGTTTTACTTTCTTTTAGTTGTCTATAAATCTTGTTTATCCAATCCTTTTCAGAGATATTTTATATGTTGATTTTTCCTAGTAGATTGCTTCTCTACTTATCTCAGACATACTAATTTTGTTTGTGCAAAAGCTTTTCAATTTCATGTAATCAAAATTATCTTTTAAAAAAATCTTTTGTAATTGCCTCTAACCCTAGTGTGGTTAAGGTTATCTCCTTCCCTAAGCTGTGAATGGTATACAATGTACTTCTCTTCTAATTTATTTTTCTGGCATCATCTTTGATAATTCAGTTCCAGAGATTGTCTCTTAACTACACTTTGTTTCTTCCCCTTCATTTGTCACAGACTTTCTTTCTCATCTTGCCTAGATGCATTAATGTTGTTTGTGTAAAAGCTAATCTGAATGATCCATTTTATCTTTTATAGTTGCTTCTATTGCTAGTTTGGTTAAAAATTAATCTTCTACCTCATTTATGCAGCCCAGATAGGCACATGCACCTTACAGAAAAGAGAAATTTCCATTGTCTCTTCCCAAAGGGAAAGGAAATAAGCATTTATTAAGTACTGACTGTATTCCAGACACTGTTAAGCACTTTACAAATATGATCTAATTTGGTTCTCACAATTACCTTGGGAGGCAGGTGCTACTACGATCCCCATTTCACAATTGTAAAATTTGGGTTAAATATTTTGTCAAAGGCTATATTATATAATACCATACATATATTTTACGTATTTCTGAGTTTCTAAATCTTTTCTGTGTTGTCTGCTGGCCTTTGCGTATTGTCTGAGGTTTCTGCAAAACTCCCTCCTAATTCCCATTTAATTTCTTATGCCAACCTGCAATATATTGAAATTGCAATGGGAAAGACTGCAATGTGAAAAATTACAATGTGGAAGCAATAATTGTAATATTTTCGAAGTCAGAAATGGTTTGTATTCTCAGAGAGGTGATGTAGTGCCCCAACCCAAATATAGTAGAAGTTTAATAAATGTTGGTGGTATTGAATTGAACTTTGTACCCCCAACACAGGAATTCTGTGAAGAATATGACAGTGGGTTCTAAACTTCTACTCCTGGGGGACTCTCTTCTTGGAACCTCTCCAGAAACTTTGCCCTCAGCTCTAGAATTTTCATCTTTCATTAGCATACTTAAATTTCTGTGATCAGTGAACCTCAGCTTGAGGCCTGGAGTCTCTACCTTCCCTGTCTCCCTCCAAACCTTCCTCCAAAGCCAAGTTAATTCTGGGTTAGAGATAAACCAATCCATCAGCTAACTACCTTCTCTCTTCTCTATTTGCTGCCATCGTCACTAATGACTTGGCACCTGAAAGAGCTTGGCTAGCTTTAAAGTGCTATATAAATGTTGGGTATCATTATTATGATTATCTCTTTTCTTCCTGATCTCCACATGTTCAAAAATTCAAGATTTTCTAGGCTTTATTGACAAGGAAAAAGGGAACATGCAGATTTTAAAAAAATACATCAAATACATCAAAAAAAGTCATTGTGGGAAAGGAAGAGAATAAACATTTATTAAGTCCCTCTGTGCTAGACATTATGCTGTTTTATTAATTTTATCTCATTTTATCTTCAAACGACACTGAAATGAATGCTAGCATGATTATCCCCTTTCATAGTTAAGGAAATTGAGACAAGCAAGTTAAGTGACTTGCCCAGGATCACATAGCTTGTAAATATCTGAGACTGGATTTAAACTCAAGTGCTCCTGATTTCAGACCCAAGGCTTTATCCATTGTACCACTTAGGGTACTATAGAGCAAAGCTTCATAAATTGTGGGTTGTGACTCTCTATGGGATTACATAACTAAATGCAGGGGTGTGAAAAATTTGCCAACAGTAAAAGGTATTAAATATTCCATCACCTTTTGTAAAAAAAATAAGCACGCACATCCATTTCAGCAGGCAAATTTACTTTCATCTTTAATAAATGATAAAATTGTATGTATACCAAAGAATTGTTTTTAGAAATAAATTTCTTTATGATTTATTATTAGTAAAGATTTGATCTGTATGTCTGTTTTATATATCTATGTCCCCAGGGTTACATAAAAATTTCTCAGGCCAAAAGGAGTTGTGAGTGGAAAAAAGTTTAAGAAGACCTACTATAGAGTATTATTTAATTGAGCTATTTTCCCAGGCCTAGCTGGTCTCAGTGATTCTCTTTAGACATAGAGATCTCTGGTAGATTCTCCTCCTCTCATGTTTGTGTCCAATTATATCTTCTACCCATTTGGTATTGATCTACTTGGATGTTCTGGTATAAGTTTATAACTCCAGTCTATAATCCTTGGCCTACACTTAACCAATGAGGGAGCTTCTTGCTTTTGTTATTAGTTGTCAGTTGAGTGCTCTGACCACATTCCTATGAAATTAGTTGCAACCTAATTTCCCCTCCTTTCCTGATGGCCCCTCTCTCTTTACCCCTTTCCCTGCCCCCTATCCCCACCCCAAGGAATGATCAATTCTTCAAGGACTTGTGATTTCTTTGTGGGTGTGGGAACTCTGTCGTTTCTCTGAAGTAGATTTATAACTTGTAGTCTAAAAGATTTGCCTGAGGCTCATTAGTTATGTGATTTGCTCATGGTCACATAACTAATAAATCAGACATGGAAATTTTATTGCCTCAAAAATAGTGTGTTATCCTTCTTGGAATATACACATGGGCAAACCCTTCCATTCCCTACTCATAAACTGTTGAATGATTGAATGAAAAGAGTCTAGTGTTTTAAGAGTCACCTGTTATTACTTATCCATACATCTATTCAAACTATTTAACCACCAAGAGGTTTTTAATCACCATGAGGTACTGCTGCCCAAATGATTGACCTTTTTCTGTGATTTATCCACTCTTCTCAAAGCCAGAGGGTTCCTAGAAATATATTAAGCTCTCTTTGACTCTCAGGGAGCTGGATACCTCTATCTCTTGGCTATACCCTTTATCTGGAGTGGTAGCAATCATTTCCCTTGTCTGGGGTGTACTGCATGGACTTATGAATTAGATTCCTATAGTTCTAGTGGTGCTCTCACTCATTAGGAGACTGCTGTCTTTCCTGCACTATTTCAAATGGAATTCAAACACAAGCATGATTTACCCTATAAACAGTTCTTTATTCATAACAAGAAAAAGAAAATATTAAAAAAGAAGTACATTAAAACAACTACTATGAAGTTTGATGCTTATGGCTCCTTCCAGAACCATATAGCTCCAAACTTTTTTGTCTATAAGCAAGTTCTAATTTTTTAAGTATTTTCTTTTAAAATTTGTATGGACAGGTTTTATTTTTAAATTACTTTCATTTTCCAAGATATCCCTTCTCTTCTCTCACCCAGAGAGCCATTCCTTATAACCAAGAGTGACAGGAATAAAGTAAGAAAGAAAAGAAGGAAGGAAAGAAGAAATAAAGAAAAGAAAGGAAGAAAGGAAGAAAGAAATGAAGAAAAGAAAAAAAGGGAGGAGAAAAAATTTAGCAAAATTTCCAATACATCAACTATTCCAGAAATAAAAGCAGTGTCCCATATTCAACCTCCCCTTCTGCAAGAGGAGGGAAGTTTATTTTCTAGTTTCTTCTTTAGAGCCAAACTTTGTCATTATAATCAGACATTATTGCATCTTGATTTATTTTGGTTTTCTTTTACATTGTTGTAGCCCTTGTGCATATTGTTTCTGGTTCTGTTTGCACAACTTTGCATCAAATTATATGTCTTTTACTTCTCTGTATTTTTTATTACATCATTTCTTATGGCACATAAAAATATTCCATGTATTGTTGCATGTGCTATGGTTTATTTAGTCATTTCCTAAATGATCAATATCTTCTTTGCTTCCAGAATTTTGCTGCTACAAACAGTGTAAATATGGGATCTTTCTTTCTGTCTTTGGTGTCCTTAGGGTCTGTGGTATAGGTAGGACTTTTAACCTAGTATAAGGAGACACAGTTCAGGTGCTTTAACTCTGTTCCTCCTACCTTCCACTACAGGAGGGAATGGCCTTAACTTCAGTTCTGGTTCTCTTTGACTGGGCATTCTAGTCAGCTCCAGCCAAAATTCTCTGGGTTTTCATTCCTGTTGCTTCTCCATTTGCTGTTTTCCCTTGCACCAGCAATGTATATTTCACAGGGGATAGCTAGCCTGGGTTTCTCCATCTAGATCAGTGGCTACAGGGACAATAGCCTGGTGTCCAAATATAATCATTCCATTTTCCTTTCCTCTGTCCCTTTTCTTTCAATGTAGTCCTACTATTTTCTAGATCCCTTTCAGAATATCCTATATCACTTGTCCCATGTTGATCATCTCCCTTTCTTTACCCAGGCATCCTTCTCTTGTGAGTTCATCTATAGGTTTGTGCTTATGCAGTGCCAGCAGTGGGAAGTTACAATTGTTTAAAGTTGGGCTATAATTATTGTGATTACTTCAATGGATCTGTGTTCTCACCAACATGGATATTCCTTCCAATAGTCTGAGGTATATTCTTTCATTGCTAGCTCCCTAAATATAATTCCTGTTCTCATACATCCTCCATAGATAATCAATCCAATGCATTAAAGTCTTCCTCTTGGTCTTTTTACATTTGGTGCAGCACTCAGCCTGCCTGTTTATTATTCTTTGCTTTTCTAAATGGCAGCTCATTTTTTTTCTGACCATTTATATCCTTGGTAACCTTTGGTATTACAATGCAGCCTACTTAGACTAACCATGTGCCTCCATTGTCTTTGGAGTCCCCACCATTTTGATTTATTTGGAGATTTTAGTGTTTCATGGTTCACAGTCCTATGGCATTCCTAGAAATTTATTTTTGCTTAAAAAAAATGTTGGGCATGTGCCTGTCTATAACTGTGTGAAGAAGTCAGGGATTATTGAAAGTTTTTATATGATATGATATGATATCTCTTGTGCAATTTAGGCCCCTTTTTAAAGGTGCTTAGGTGACACAGTATATAAAGTTCTGGGCCTGGACTCAGGAAGACCAGAATTCAAAACCAGCCTCAGATACTTATTAACCCTCTGACCGTGGGAGAGTCATTTTACCTCTGTTAACCTCAGTTTCCTCAACAGTAAAATTGGGCTAATAATAGAACCTACTATCAAGTATTGCCTGAGCATAAAAAAATTAGATAATGTTTGTAAAACACTTAGCATAGTATTACTGGAACATAGTAGGTATTTAATAAATACTTTTCTTTCTTTTCTTTTGCTCCCATTTAATTCTGGGTTCAGCTCATTTATATATATATACATATATATGTATGTATGTATCTATATATGGATGGTCAAACTTCTTAAACTGTTCCTGTAGCTGCTTTTCAAATTCTGAAAAATGCATTCTTCATTTATTTGTTTTTTCTTGTCTTTTTTTGGCTAATCTCTTTGAGTAGTTATGGATTTAGTTGAGGAGATATTGGAAAGCTAGGCAGAATTGTGGTTAGAGTGATAGGCTTGGAGTTAGGACCTGTGTTCCATAGGTAACAAATGTTAAAAATGAGATTTGAACCCAGATTTTCCTGATTCCAAAGTCTTCTTCCACTGATGTAGAAGATTAAACTAGGTTACTATAAAAACACTGGCAGAATTTTTCCATTTTTCATCTATTTATTATTCTTCCAATTTCATTTATAAGTGATCTAACTAAATTGGGTCTCAAGCCATATCTTCCACACTGACTCTCCCTTGTCACTTATCATTCTTATTATTTTTTTTGTTTTATTAGTGTTTTATGAGGCACTGCTTCTACTATTCTCATACACAATATTTTACAAATGAATTTATATTCTAAACTAGTGTCATTCTTGGCTGGCATGTTTTTCAACTTGATAAGAAGATCATATAAACATGCTGAGGTAGTTTCTGGTTAATTTTTTTTTTTAGCTTCCTCATTGTAGTGCATTTAAAAAAATCAATTAAACTTAAGTTGTTCAAATCAGAGTCAATATCTTTTCAATTTTTGTTATAAATAGCACATTGGAATAGGGTAACTTGGAGCTGTTTAGGATCAACATGTTGTCTAACTCATTTTACACATGAAGAAGTAAGGCAAACAGGATGAGTTGCCTAGGTTCACACAGCTATTAAGTGTCTGAGGTCACATTTGAACTCAGGAAGAGGAGTCTTCCACTCAATGCTCTATCGACTGCTCCATCTAGCTGTCCCTCCTATATATTAATATATAACTATTTTCATTTTTTGTGAGGTCATGCTTGTCACATCCGGTGCCTTCCAAATTGTACTCAGAACTAAGTATTCATGATATATAGGCAGAAGACTCAGGATTATAGAAAGAAAGGCTTAGAGCTTGAAGGTACTTTAGAGTTCAATCCTTCCATCTTACAGATGAGGAATCTGTAGCCTGGAAGATGAACAACTTGCTCAAAGTCACACAGAGAGCATGTCTGTTACAGGATTTAAGTCCAGGACTTCCTGACTTCAAGTCAATTTATGGGCTCTACCTCTTCAGTTTAAGCAAAAAAGTCCCTGTCTTTTCCTATACTCATTTTCACATTGAAGACAACAATTATAATACATATACATTGATTTAACATGAAGGATTTTTTGCAGACTTTAAAGGATTGTACAGATGTAAGTTGTTATCTTAATAAATTCTTCATGTACATTTTCTACTTATTTATACTCTACAATGACTTTGATGTGTAAGTTGCAATTATCTTCATTGTGGTTTTTTGCTTATGCTCACTGTCATGAAAAAAAGCCTACTGCTTATGCTTTAGGGTACAAGTCAATAAAAAGTGCTTTTCTCTTTCTTTCTTTCTTCCTTTCTTTTTTTTTTTTTGGCTATAGTTTCAAGTCATGGCATGGAGAAACATTAGTCGGCACCAAGAAAAAGGAGTGTCTATAAGGCAAGTGGGCTTCAGAATATGAGCTATTTCCCATGAGTTGTTATTGTACACACACAAAAAGAGAATCTAGTTGTTCTGGGTTATAAACATAATCACTGACCTTGTGGGCATTTTGTTGTGTTTTAGGGCAAGGGAGCGGAGATTTATTAACTTCCTCATTAATCTTTGCTCTTGTGATTCAAGATAGAGTAAACTTAGTTTGTCTTTTGTCTGGACTTATGCACAAATTGTGTTAAAAGGGGTCCCCAAGAATAGGGGGAGGGAGAACATAATTACCCATTCACACCAAAATGGAAGCTTATTCTAAAATGAAAATACTGATATTGAAAGAGGAAAAATCCTGTCCCTCTCCCCATCATCAGTATGAGAACTTCAGGGAACATAGTAAAAATTTTCTAAATTTGCCTTTCCAACCTGGAAGATCTATATGAACTGATGCAAAAAAGGGGGGGGGGAACAGAACCTGGACAACAATTTGCATGGTAAAAGTAATATTATAAAGATTATCATCTGTGAAAGATTTGATAACAGATCAATACAATGACCTACGATAATTTCAAAGGACTCATGATGAATAATGTTATCTATCTAAGTGGAGAGTGAAGCACATTTTTTTCCTTTATTTTTCTTGCTTTTTTGGGGGGGAACATGATGGAAATTTATGCGAATTTTATTTTACATAGCTGTCTATAATGGGATTGTATTTCTTGCTTTCTCAGTGACTAAGGCCAGGAGTGGCAGGAGGGAGAAAATTTAGAATTGAAAACAACAAATAAAAAATAATAATAAATTTTTCTTTCCAAAGAGAATCTTTGGGCCATTCTTCCATTTAGTTATAACTTCCTTTGTCTTTTGGTTTAGTTTCTGTATAGTCACTGTTGAGATTTATATACTTCACTTCCTCAAAGAATATACTGACTCATTGGTTCTTGAACAAGTATCTTACCTTTGAAACAGCAACAGTGAAATTCATGTTTATAGACAGGTCTAAAAATGGTGTGATTATCAATAACCTCAGTTCCCTTTTACTCTGCTACCATTATTGTGAATGTTTTATGGGTTGCCATGGCCAAAGAATTCACTGCCTATTGGTATATTGATTGGTGGTGAGCCTCTCTCTATCTGTGTAGTCTAGTACTCTGACAGGAGGCAGATATAGCTCATCACTGGCACTGATCTCTCACTCTATCTTACTTGGGCAAGAAGAATCTGTCAGAGCTTGGGCTTCATTGAGAGAAAGCTAGCTTTAGATTGCTTCTATACCAAGATGATATAGAGCATTGGAGTGGTCTTTTCCTAGGACCTTATTGTTTATTACTATAATTATTATATTGTTATTAATTTAATATTATGAATATCAATGAGCAACATTATTGTAATCATGCGTCCATCCAGTAAGTTAGCTAATATGTTCACCTCTAGGATAATTATTTCTGCCTCATATAAGTGGAAAGAAAAATATTCTTCTCAGAGAATTTACAGTCTCTTTAGGTATCCTAGGTGTAGATTTTTTGCATCAAGACCTGAAACTGATTTTATTGCTATATGAGACGTCTGAAATAAGTCACCACCTTTTATACAACTTTTGATCTTAGAGAGTTCTCTGAGGGTACTGAGAGGTTATTTGTTGCTGTTTTCTAGTCATGTCCAACTCTTTGTAATCCCATTTGAGATTTTCTTGGCAAAGATACTGCAGTATTTGCCATTGCCTTCTCCAGCTCATTTTACAGATAAGGAAACTGAGGTAAACATGATAAAATGACTTGCCCAGGATCACATGGCTAGTAAGTGTCTGAAGTCAGATTTAAATTTAGGTCTTCTTGACTTCAGACCTAGTCCTCTATCTACTTTAGTTGCCTTATGGAGAGGTAAGATGACTTGTTGTGTTGCTATACACAGCCTTTTACTTAAAGATATTGATATACTACCTGTTTAGATTCATCCAGTCACCACATAATTGCTTTATATACACTTTACCTGTAAAGATATGGTGTGACAGTTGTTATATTGAATGTAAGTTTCTTGTGAATGGGGGCTGCTTCACTTTTGTATTTGTATCTCTAGAGAAAGAATTCTTAAACTGAGCTTTGGAAACTTGCTTTCAAAAAATATTTTAATAACCATTTCATATGATTGATTTCCTTTGTACAATGTATTTCTAAAATGCATTTAGAAACATTTTGTGGAAGGGCCTTTAGGCTTCATCAGATGGTCAAAGGGGTCCATGATCCATGCACATACAAACACACACCAAAAAAATCGAGAATTCCTGCCCTAGAGCCTAGCAAAATTTCTAGCATATAGTAGGAGTTTAATAAGTGCATGTTGATTGTTATACAGTAGGAGTTGAATAAATGCTTATTGATTGATTGTCAAATAATGACAATAATGCTCTCTCTCTCTCTTTTTTTTTTTACTAATGAGAATTATGAAAGATAGTGACTATAGAGCCAGTCTTGGAATTAAGAAGGCCCAGAATTAGGTCCTTCCTCTGACACATATTGGCTTGTGACTCTGAGCAATTCACCTAATCTCTTAGTGCCCCAGTTCATTCTTTAAGATTGTAAGTTATAGACCAATAATTGGTTTACATCAATGGAAGTAGTTTTTACATTGTGAGTTCCTGATACTTATGAAACCACAGGCTCACCTTCTCCTAGAAAAGGAATGATGATGATGATGATGATGATAAATTAAAATGGTGCTGTTAGGTTGTTAAATCCTTTTTCTTTGAATCAGAAAGATCAATAGATCTTTCTTTGTTCCCCTGCCTACAACCTGAGATGTTAAATACACAAGTACTTTGCCAAGAAAAATCAAGAGAAAGCACTTTTGTCAGGCATGAAAGCCCAGAGGATTTGATGAAATGAATGGATAAAAAGGGACTTAGGCTATTTACCTCTGGCTAATGGTCAGAAGGGAATTGGTCTGGCCCACTCTACCAGGCCTTCCAGGGCATCAAATTAGAGTGTGCAAATGTTAGGGACATTCAGTTTATAAATATGGGCCCAGGGCTGACATTTTCTGTTATTCAGTAAGAAAGGGGCCCTATCTACCCTGTCCAACAAGCCTTAGGATTGCCTTTATTGTCTCTCTGTTCTTGATTTCAAGAAATAACATTTATTCAGCATCAACTGTGAGGATGGGTAGCAGGTTCCTGTGCTAGATGGTGGAAGAGACACGAAATTTAATTAAGAGACAATCTCTGGACCTCAATATCAAAGATCCTATCATAGAAAAATTAGAGGGGAAGCAGATCATATAACTTTCACATCTTACAGAAGGGAATATATTCATAATTAAACTAGTGATAGAGGTAGTTGTAAAAGACAAAAAAGGATGATTTTGATTGTTTGAAACCAAAAAGGGTTTGCACAAATAAAATGATTCTAGGATAAGAAAGTCTATTGGGAAAAAAAATCTTTGTTATCAATTTTATCTGAAAAGGGTTGGATAGCCAAGATCTATGTATCTATGTATCATCTATCTATCCATCTATCTAGATGCAGATATAGATAATTATATGTAGATAGACAACTACGTATATAGGTATCTATCTATCTAGGTGTAGATATAGATATATAAACAACTATGTACATATAGACAAGTATATATACATTAAAAACCTCTGTCTTTCTCTCTTGCTCTCTCTTTCTCCCTCACACACACACACACACACACACACACACACACACACACACACACTGTTTCTCTCTCTCTGTCTCTGTCTCTGTTTCTCTGTCTGTCTGTCTGTCTGTCTCTCTCTCTCTCACACACACACACACAGAAATATTAAGACCAAAAGCCAATGTCCAATAGAGAAGCAGTCCAAAGGTATAAATGAACAGTTCTCAAAAGAAAAATTCATACACACATAACTCATCACACATAACTTAACATCAATGTTAAGAGCAGACTTCAGCTTTCCTTTCAGTAAAATGAAGGAGCTAGATTAAGTTTCAGGTCTCCTCATTTTTTATTTAGTTTAAGGATTCTTAAACTTTCCCCACTGCTACCCTTTTTCCTCTGAAAAAATTTTACATGAACCTGGGTATATAGGTATGTAAAATAGATACACAAATCAGGGGTGAGGTGCTATCTCTGATATCTATAGTTTGTGTTATTTTTCAGTCATTCAGTCATGCCAGAATCTTTGTTGTTGACCTTCAACAATTTACTTGTTGTATCTGTGTCCCAAGCAATTAAATTTTACAAAGTTCTCTCAGAGAAGGGAAGTGGGAATGAGTCTGAATCTTAGCCCAGATGGTGAGAATCTTTAGTGAATGTAGAGATCATTTCAGGCCCCAAGAGCATGGTAGGGATGCCAAGTGTCTGGAAGTGTCACGTTTTGCTGTTCCCTTTATGGTAGTCCATCAGTACAGCATCCTCTGCCCTGAGCCTCTTAGGTTGTATTGGGCCCAGTAAAATGAAGCTCAGTTGGATGTGGATGAACTGAGGACTCAGCCTGGAGAGAAATCTTTTGTTTGTGGTCCATGTTTTCAAATTTTTACAGACCAGTCCACGCAAAAGGAATCAAGCTAATTCTGCTTGGTTCCAGAAGGAAGAATTTGGACATGTCTACAGAAAAGATGAGATGTAAGGAAAAAATTCTAACAATTAAACTAATTTAAAAGGGAAATTTATTATGGCAAGACTAGTGTAAGCCTTCATTTCCTGAAGGTGCCTCCAGCCCAAGTCAAATGACCAATTGTCCAGGACAGGGGCAGGGATTTCTGTTCAGATTCTAGTTGAATAAGAAGAGGGTTGTCACACTCAAAAAGAGCAAATATGTATTGACTTAGAAAACTGTAAATTAGAATTATCTATGTTGTATTGCATTTTAATTTGTTTTAGTAGACATTTCTGAATTACAATTTAATCTAGTTCCAGTAAGATTCAGGAGTTTTCTGGGCAGTGTGGTGATCTTGACAACTCTGGATTGGATAATCTTTGAAATCTTTTTTAGCTCTAGGATTCTGTCATGCTGGAAGGGAAGTCTCTGGCAGGTCACTGAGGGCATGGCTCTGTCCTGTATACTAGGAAGCATTGTCAGTTCAGTTTATAGGCTCCCACACTCATTCTTGCTCCTCCTTTCACTCATAACAACTTGCCTGCTAGTAACGAAGAGATGAGAACTGATGCACCTACCTACCTATCCCTTCACCTCACCCTGTTCTGCTGCCAAGGGATGGGCCACAGGCTCTGGACTCCTTGTGTAATGAACTTTAATGGTCAGCTGTAAAAACGCCCTGTTGCTTGACTGGGGATGTTGAGTTACCCTGTTTAATGGTGCATGATGTAGTAACTGAAATATTACTGGCCTACAGGCGTTTGGCCTTAGAAGTCCTTTGGTGAAGGTAGGAAATTGCCAGCCTCTTGGGAATTTCCCCCCTGCCCACTGTGGTCACAAGGCAAAAGTAATCCATTGCTGGGCCAGTGCCCCCATTGCCTACTGGATGAAAAAAAAATTCATGTCCAAAAAGACTCTGGAATTCTAGAATAATGGGCTAAATCAAAAAGATGAAATTCAATAGAGAAAAATGCAAAACACATTTAAATATTTTTTTTTAAAAAGTCCCAACTAAGAATAAAGGATTGGGGAAACCTATCTTATTCACAGTTCAAAAGAAAAAGATCTGGAAGTTTTTGTGGAGAGCAAGTTTGATTGACATGACAGTTGCATTTAGAAAGGGAATGATAGTCCTACTGTCCCCTGATCTGGTGAGAACACATCTAGAGCACAATGTTTAGTACCAGGCTATCATGTTTTAAGAAAGAACATTGCCAAATAAATCAGTGCTTCTTGAGAGGGAAAATTAGGATTGATAAGGAGCTGGAGCATTGGCTAAAGAAGGCTAAAGAGACAGCCCAGAGTAGAGAAGTCTTGGGATGGAGGGCAAAATATAATTTCTTTCAAATATTTTAGGTCTTATCTCATAGATAAAAGGCTAGATATGTTTCCTTGGTCTCAGAGGGGAACACTAGTAGCATCTGTAAAAAGCAACTTGTTCATAATCAGAGTTAGAGAAGGAATTGTTATTTGACCTCATTTGGGGTTTTCTTGGCAAAGATACTAGAGTAGTTTGCCATTTCCTTCTCTAGCTCATTTGATAGATGAGGAAACTGAGATAAGCAAGGTTAAGTGGCTTGCCCAGGGTCATACAAGTAGTAAATATCTGACATAGAATCTGAATTCCAGTCTTCCGGAGTTCAATGGCTGGCCCTCTATCTTCCTAACTTCCCCATGGAAGGGATTATATAAAGTATAAAGGCAGAAGTTTCCTGTCACTGTAAGTATTCAAATGGTGACAGGATTAACCCTTTGTTGAGGATATTATAGAAGGAATTCTTCTCAGTAGTGGGTTGGATTAGGTTTCTAAGATCCCTTTATGTTTTTGAGATTCTTTGATTTTAGAATCTGTGATTCTTGGACTGCTGAAATACTTCCCTTTCTTTAAGGCTCAGCTCAGATGCTACTTCCTCTATAAAGTATTACTTGATCCCTCTATCAAGACACCTCTTCCTTATGTCTCTCAGGTCTTTTGGCTTAGAGTTCTTTTATGGATTTAGGATATCACCTATATTATAGTTCTCTGTGTATTTGATCATTCATCCAACAAGCACTTGTCAAACATTTAACTTTAGGTGCTAAATATTGAGAATACAATTCTCTCTATTTCTATCTCTCTGTGCTTTCTGTCTGTCTGTCTGTCTTTGACTCTGTCTCTGTCTCTGTCTGCACTCAAGGCATTCTAATGAGGTGAGTGGGACAATAAGCACATATATAAACATACATATAATATTTGCAAAATGAATACAAGGCAGTTTGGGGACGAAGGGCCCTAGAAACTAGGTAGAAACTAGGTAATCAGGAAAAGCTTTATGTACAAAGTAGTTCTGGAATTGCCTTAAAAACAAAAAAACAAAAAACAAAAACAAAAACAAAACAACAACCCAGAGTTCAAGAAAAAGATGTGAGGAAGGTATTTTTTCCAAGGGTAGGAGACTGCCTGTGCAAAAGCCTGGAGGTGGGAACTGGAATGTGTTGCATGTGAAAGGGCAGGTAGGCTGGATCACAGGAAATAAAGAAGAGAGCCATGTCTGAGAAGGTGGACGAGAAAGGAAGGGACCAAATTGTGAAGAGATTAGCTCCTTGAGTCTGTGATGGTATCATTTCCTCAATTTTTTTCCTTAATAATGAACACAGAGCCTTTTATAAAGTAATTAATTCACAATGTTTGTTGGATTGTTCAATGATGAGCAAGACGGATTTTGCAATTATTCAGGCAGAGAATTTTTTTCCTTAAATGATCCATCCTCCCCATCATTAACAAATCTTCCTCTCCCTAAGATTTAGGTAGATGTTCTCTCTCTCTCTCTCTCTCTCTCTCTCTCTCTCTCTCTCTCTCTCTCTCTCTCTCTCTCTCTCTTTTCTCCCTCCCTTTCCCCCTCTGTCTCTCTATTCCTCTATCTTTCTCTCTCTGTGAGTACTCTCTGACTTTGTCTGTCTGTCTCCGTACTTTCTGTCTATTTCTGTCTCTCTCTGTATGTTTCTGGCTCTGTTTTCTCTGTCTCTGTCTGTCTCTCTGTCTCTGTCTCTTTTTTTCTATCTCTGTGTGTCCATCTTGGTCTGTGCTCTCTGTCTGTCTCTGTCTTCTCTGTCTCTATCTCTCTGTATCTCCTCACTGTCTCTATCTCTGTCCTCTCTGTTTCTATCTCTGTCTGCCTGTCTGTCTCTGTTTCTGTCTGTCTCTCAGTCTTTGTCTCTTTTTCCTCTTTTTGTCTTCCCTTTCCTTGGTGTACTCTGTCGGTACTACTCATAATTTTTCTATCTCTTCCCTTCCATCATCCTAACTATAACAGGAATGTGTTCATGGATTACTGTTCTCAAGTACTGAGGAACAGGACTTAGTTCCAGGAGGATCTCTCACTCACCAATGGGTTGGCTCCTAAGGAGATTTTGGTCACATTCAATCTTTTGTCCCCACAAGGGACAATGTGACCTGTGACCATGGAGGGAGGACCAGAGTAGACACAATAAAGTCACTGATCTTTTGAAGCATGTACAACACAGTGACTGTAGATGGTAATATAGAAACACATGCAACATATGTATGTATGTGTAAATATATGTGGTGTGAATGCTTGAGGCAAAAAGAAGTTGCTAAAATGAAGCCAGATCAGTCAACTATTTATACTTGCAAATGAGCCCCAATCCAGCAAAACCTGCCAAATAATTCAGGACAACCACTGCCTGGGGGGATCACTTTGAGGCAAAATAGAGCTGAGTGCTTAGATCATAGACACCTAGAATGTCAGAACTGAGAGGGATCTTAGAACACAGAACATGTAATGTTAGCTGGAAGAGGCTTCAGCCATAGAATGTCAGAGTTAGAAGTGATCTTAGGGAACAATTAGGTGAACACTTTTATTTTAAAGTTTGGAGAACTGAGTCCCATAAAGGAGACAATTTAATCAAGATAACATAGCATCAGTGGAGTTTTAGGGTCAAGCTTGGAGGCTTTGAAAGAATTCTGCTGAATATAAAACTACTTCAGGTTGTGGCCCAAAGTGTAGAGTCCTTTTACTTTTCTTCCTGCTGGCTCCCTACTCCAAAAATAATTTCCTATCTTGGGTTTGTTTGTTTTTATTGAGAACTAATGGAATGTAAGATTTGCCAGAATACCTATTTGTTGTTTGTTTTTTTTTTTTGGGGGGGGGGGCAGTAACATGAGACTGCTAGATGGCACAGTGGATAGAATTCAAAACTGACTTTAGGTGCTTAATTCCTAGTTGACCCCAAGTAAGTCACTTAAACTCTGCTTTGATTTTCTTATCTGTTTAATAGGGATAATAATAGCACCTAACTTCCTAGGGTTGTTGGGAGGATCACATTTGTGCTTAGCACAGTGACTGCCATATATTAAGTACAATTTAAATGTTATTTGTTGTTGTTACTTTAGAATTTACCAAAATATCCACTTGGTGCTCAGGAGGGACTAGCATGAAGCATCTAGATGGTGCTGGTCCAGCTAAAGAGCTGGACTTGGAGACAGGAGTACCTGAATTCAAATCTGATCTTGGATATTTACTAGTTGTATGATTTTGGGCAAGTCACTTAATAGCTGACTGCCTCAGTTTCCTGATCTTATCTGTTTCATCATTAGAAAGAGGATAATTGTAGCACCAATTTAATGTTGTGAGGAGGAAATGAGATAATATGCGTAAAGTGTCTTTGAATCTCAAAGTACTATTGTTAGGATAACACAGATCATGTTCGAGGAACAAAACAATCATACAACTTTGTAGGAATGCTCATGTATATCATACGTATTTGTAATGAATGCAAGGTTCTAGTCTAATTCTTAATCATCTCCCTTGTAAATATGCACATTGTTCTGAATGGGAGACAAAGATTAGGACTCCCTCCCTGCTTTCATGGAGTTTGGGGTTTAGTTGGAGATTAAAGGGGTCATTACAAAACACAGTAGCATGGGGCTCATAGGCTCAGGGCCCTCCCTCCCAAAGACTGTACAGAGTCTGATCCTGAGAGTGTTCTTCCCAAGAGAGTCTGTTTTTCTTTGTCTCTTTGCTTCCATCTGGAGTTAATCCAGGACAGTCTTCAAATAATGATTAGATATAATTTGCAAGTGTGAGAAACAAAGCCCCCAGTAATTCAGAGTCACTCAATGTATTATCTGCTTCTTGAGTAAGACACAGACTTTATTTCAACATTAAGCTCTGAAGTAGTTTGCCAAATCCTTCTGTAGGGGAGCTCTGCTTAGGGTTGCTCTCAGAAAAGCTCTTTGTCATTCTCTCTTTCCCATAGATTCATAGTACTGTATTGTGGTTTAGATCACAGGGCCAACATATTCCGAGGCTTGCTGAACAAGTAAATTTCTCTTTGAACCTGTAATGTACAGCTATCTCACTGGTTTTGTTCTTAAGTAGAACATTTTGCAGAACTAATCCAGACTTTTCTCTTTTTTTTCTCCCCTTTCCCTGCAAGGAGCACATTACGTAAGAAAATATTTTTAAATACCTAGTTATCTGGACTTTTAAATTAAAAAATTCTCAAACTTGTCATACCTACAAGGCAGTTTCCAAAGCTGGTTTGGCCTATCTCTTTTCTCTGGTTAGAAGGCTAAATTCTGGGATCATGGAAGTAAAAATAATCCTCCTCTTTTATATAGGAGGTTGGAATTCAGGAACAGTATCTTTGAACCCTGATTCCATTGCTCCAGCAACCACATAGTCACCCCTGCCATTCGATTCTGCTGTAACTCACCATTACTGCTACTAGTTTGGGTGAGAGAATGAAGGAGAAGAGAAATCCTCCTTCATTGCACTTTGGAAGAAGACAAAAGAAAAGGTGAAGCAGGAGTCCTGGACAGTGTCAAGTTTTGAATAAGTCAAAGTCACAAGTTGAAGAATAAAACATCTTTAATTGAGATAACAAGGTAGCAAACCTGCCACCCATGGCATGTCCCATTTATGCAGAGCACAATGGATTTTCCAAATCAGAGATCCATGAAAATTTTTTTAAAATATAATTTAAAAAGATAATTTTGGAGGGAAGGGGGTTGAGGTAGTAGAAAGAACTTGTCATGAGCCTAATGACCCTTGGTTATCTGGGCAAGAAAATCACTTCATTCTTGCAGTTTTTGCCTTTGTGCCATGAATCCCAATTGCAGGGAGAAAGGACATTAGAAGTTAAGATCCAGCTTAAATAAAGTTCCTTTACACAGTAAAATCTCTGAGTGTGGGCCACTTAGGGCCTGGTTTAGCTGGAGAGTAAATATCTTTTTTTTAAATTAAAGCTTTTTATTTTCAAAATATATACATGGATAATTTTTGACATTCATCCTTACAAAACCCTGTGTTCTAATGTTTTCCCCACTCTTCCTCCACCATCTCCCCTCAGTTGGCAAGTTTTCCAATATATGTTGAACATGTGCAATTCCTCTATACATATTTACACAAATATCATGCTGCTCCAGAAAAATCATATCAAAAAGGAAAAAAACAAAAAAAGAAAGAAAACAAAATGCAAGTGAACAACAACAAAAAGAGTGAGAATGTTACGGTGTGATTTACATTCAGTTCCCATAGTCCTCTCTCTGGGTGTAGATGGCTCTCTTCATCACAAGATCATTGTAACTGGCATCAGTCATTTCATTGTTGGAAAGAGTCAAGTTCATTTGAATTGATTGTCCTATAATATTGATATTGCTGAGTATAATGATCTCCTGGTTCTGCTCATTTCACTTAGCATCAGTTCATGTAACTCTTTCCAGGCCTCCCTGAAATCATCCTGCTGGTCGTTTCTTATAGAATAATAATATTCCATAACATTCATATATCACAACTTATTCAGCCATTCTCCAATTGATGGGCATCCATTCAGTTTCCAGTTTCTTGCCACTACAAAAAGGGCTGCCATAAATATTTTTGCAAATGTGAGTCCCTTTCTTTCCTTTATGATCTTTTTAGGATATAAACCCAGTAGAAACACAGCTGGATCAAAGGGTATGAACAGTTTGATAGCCCTTTGGGCATACTTCCAAATTGCTGAGAGTAAAAATAGGAATATAGAGTGTCAAATAACATTACATTCATATGAATAATTTTCTGTCATTTTTAATAGTTATATCAACAATTTTCTCTCAAGAGCTAGTGGCTGAATGAGTAAAACCAATTTGCTTTTATAGGCTAGGAAAAGGGGAGGTTGGCTCTTAGTCACCCAAACCTTAAATTCCCTCTGTTCAATCATTGCTTCCAAATGATTGCCCTCACTTGAGTATCCCATTATGTTGGTTAAAGTCCTCAAACTGATTCCTGATCTATACATATAACTGAAATACAATTTGTCGTTATTCAATACTTTCAGCTATTCTGGTTCTTCATGATCCCATCTGGGGTTTTCTTAGCAACAACACTGGAGTGGTTTGTCATTTTCTTCTCCAGGCCATTTCATAAATGAGGAAACTGAAGCAAACAAGTTTAAGTGATTTTCCCAGGGTCACACAGCTAGTAAGAATCTTCTGCTCCGATCTTCCTGATTCCAGATCCAGTACTCTATCCAAGAATATCACTCTCTGAGAGTAAGCAGGAACTCTTTTTTCAAACTTTGTATCTCTAATGTCTGTCTCACAGTAGTCATTTAATATGTGTTTGCTGAATTCATAAGATCTGATCACAATTGAGTCATCAATTGTGGAAGAGACTTATGAGATCACCTTGTTCAAATCTTTAATGAAGCCTAGAGAGCAATCACTTGCCCAAGGTCACCCATATCAGATTGTCATGCAGTAGGTAGTAATAATACAAAGAGATAAGATTCGAACTCAAGTCTTCTGGTTCCAAGTTCAACATTTTCCCCCCCAAACTTAATTGAATATTAGGTAGAATGTGATAAGGATAATTAAAGAGTACAGATTTACTTTCTGGGGATTCAGAGGAAAAAGAGAACACTTCTGATTGGTGCTGATGGTAAGCAGAGAAGGCTTGCTGGAGGCAGAAGCATTAAAACAAGCTCTGAAATATAGGTAGGATATTCATAAGGGACTGAGGAAGAGGAAGGAAATATTAGAGGTGGGGAAAGGTGGGATGAGAGCTTGCATGTTTTTGTCAGGGTAGTGAGTCATCCAGTTTGGCTGGAATATAAGGAATATGAAGGAAAATATGGGAAGATAAGATTGAACAGGTGAGTTGGAGCCAGATTGGAGAAGGCTGTAAATGTCAGGCTTGAGGGCTTTGGATTTAGTTTGATAGGCAAGATGCTTATTTTGGGCCTGGCACCAAAGCCATGTAACCTGAAGATGCCAACTCAATACTCCTCATCTTTCTTTATCCATCATCATAAAAAGGGTGTGATCTGCATTATTTGTCTGCTTGTAAAAGATTTCTATAAGGCACCACTGAACTGAAGATGGGAATGGGAAGCCTTGTACATGATGGAATTCAGATACATGTGAGCCTTAATTAGCTAGTCACAGGGCTTCCTGAGAATAGATGGACATTGTTTTTCTATCTCTCTTTAGATAAGTGGTGAAGTGGATAGAGCACCAGCACTAAGTCAGGAGGACCTGAGTTCAAATCTGATCTCAGACACTTAACACTTCCTAGCTGTGTGTCCCTGGGAAAATCACTTAACCCCAATTGCCTCAGCAAAAAAAAAAAAAAGAGAGAGAGAGAGAGAAAGAGAGAGATAGAATGAGAAACAAATGTTGTTCTAGGCTTTCCTATTTCTCATTTGCCATTTTATTCAATGATAAATAGGACTGCCTAATGTAGCAAAAGTGAAAAATTGATATCACCAGGTAAGAATATAGCCTTAAATCTGTTGGCCATGTAGACCTGAAGAGTCTTTTAAAGTTTAGAGATTATCTAGTTCAAGGATTCAATTTTACAAATGAGGAAATAGATTTAAGAAGGGAGAGAATCTCTTCTTATGGGATCATAGAATTTAGAAATAAAAAAGGACTTAGATTCTATCTGATCCAAGTGTCTAATTTTACACATAAGAAAACTGAGGCCCAGAGAGAAATTTTTTTTTTCTTTTTTGAAAGCCTAGTTTAAAAAGCAAACAAAACTTTTGATTTTACATCACCTTCATAGCCTAATGCATCCTCTCTTTTTTTTTCTCCCTGGAGATCTATTCCTTATAATAAAGAATTAAAAAGAAGAGAAAGAAAAAAAAGAATTCAGCAAAACTGAAATATCAGCCAAAATTGACATTATATTCAGAGATATTTCTCTATCTCTGTAAAGAAGCAAAGGAGGTATAATTTCATATTTCTTCTTTAGTGTCAAGATGGATTATCATTTGCAATATTCAGTTTTAATTATGTTATTGTTGTTTCCTTTTATATTGTTATAGAAATTGTGCATAGTATATTGTTTATCTGGCTTTTCTTGTTTTATTTTACATCAGTTCATATAAGTTTTTCCATACTTTTTTGCATTCGTTATATTCATTGTTTCTGATAACAAAGTAGCATCCCAGTTTAGACACATGCCACAGTTATTTAGTCATCCCTTAATCAAAAAGTATCTATTTTGTTCCATAGTTATCTCCTTTACGAAACCTTTATTGACCTTCCCAATATTGATCTTAATATTTCTTAAAAATTTTCTTCTAAAAAGTTTTATTCTGAATTTAACGAGTACTATAAAAGAGAATATTTCCATATTAAAAATAGAAATAGTGGGTTACATGAAACCCTAAATGTCTAACACATATAGCTTGCTTTTAAATCACAAATTTATATTATATAATCTCAATTGAGCTCTCAGTGCCTCAAGGTAATCTCTTTAGATCTCCTTAATTGATTCACTAATCCACTCACCACAGTGGATTTTTCCAAGCCTTTTTATCCTTCCTCAAATTTCCTATCTTTCCTCCTTCCTTTTTCCTGTTAGCTGAAAATCTTGCTTTATATTTTCCTGAAAAACTTCATGTACTTATTTCATTCACTCTTTGCTCCTGTCTCACATGAAGAAATCTCTTGTCAAAGCAGATTCCTTCAACATGATCAATCCCATCTTCTCCAGAAGATTGCCCCCTCTCTCATCTCTTCTTTCTCTCTCTAATTTTCATTCTCATCCTGTCTACAGACTGCTTCCCTATTGTTTATAACTGTGCCATCATAACCCAAACCTCAAAATGTCCTTGTTTGATCCATCCATCATTGCCAGGTGCCATCCTATGTCTTCCCCCCCCCCCTTGGCAAATTCTTTGAGAATGTTGGCTACAATAAATGCCTCTACTGTCTTTACTTTTACTTCCTTCTTAATTCCGTGGAACCTGACTTCTGATCTCATTGTTAAAGTGACAGATCTCTCCAAAGCCATCTGTGATCTCTTTCTTCATTGCTAAGTCTAATGACCTTTCTCAGTCCTTATCTTTCTTGATCAGTCTGAAAACTTTGACACTATCGATTATTCTTTTCTCATGATACTCTTTTCTTTCCATCTTTTTTTGAGGCACTACTGTCTCCTGATTCTCCTCTTTCCTACCTGACCAATTCTCAATCTCTTTCGCTAAATCTTCATTCAGATTGCTCCCATTTGTTTTGGGTTTTCCATAAGGATCTGACCTGATTTCTCTTCTTTCCCTGTATACTGTTTTGCTTGGTGATCTTATTAACTCCCATGATCATCTTTGGGCAGTTGATTCTCAGATCTACTTATCCAGCCTCAACCTTTCTCTTGATCTCTAATCTTGTACCTTCAAATGTTTACTGGGCATCTCAAACTGGACATTTTAAATTCAACATATCAAAACTTACATGACTTCTTCTCCCACTCTTTTCTCTTTATAACTTTCCTATATTGTGAAGGGTACCACGCTCAGTCATGCAGGCTTGCAACCAATTGAATTCTCAATTCCCCACTATCTCACTCCCCACAATATTTCATTAGATAAATTAATTGCCAGATACTGTTTTTCTACATTTGTAGCATCTCTCCTATATGACCCATTCTCTTCCCTGATATTGCAACCACTCTATTGTAGACCCTCATCATCTCATACCTTGTTTGCACATTGTCTCTCCTTGAAAGCAAAAACCGTTTGTTTTTTGTCTTCCTATCTTTAGAGCTTAGCCCAGGTCCTAGTACATAATAGATCTTTAATAAATGCTTGTTGACCTGTAATAAATTTATTGTATTACTTTAAAAGCTGTCCTTTTTAAAAAAATTTTCCTCTGAACTTCCTTTCATTATTTTATATGTACTTTTACATGTAAAGTCTTTTTTTAAGGATCATTGAATTTCCCTCACTCCCCCTCTCTCTGTTTCTCTCTGTGTGTCTCTCTCTGTCCACTATTAGCTCCCTTCCTCCAAAAAGAGAGGGAAAAATACAATCCTTATTAAAAATGTATAATCAAATAAAACAAATGCACTCATTTTCCATGTCCAAAAATGCATTTTTTATTCTATACCTTGAGTATATTACCTTTCTGACAGGGAGTAGTGGTGGTATACTTTTTCACTGGTCCTTTGTTTTTGTTATTGTTCAGATGTTTTGTCATTATCAGTCATGTCTGACTTTTTGTGACCTCATTTTGGGTTTTCTCGGTAAAGATATTGAAGGGGTCTGCTATTTTCTTTTCCACTTCATCTTATAGTTGAGGAGATTGAGACAAAAAGGTTAAGTGACTTGCCCAGAGTTACACAGCTAGGTGTCTGAGGCCAGATTTGAACTCAGAAAGATGAGTCTCTCTAATTCCAGACTTAGCACTCTAACTGCTGCATTACCTACTTATATGCAGCCTATAGAGTCAGTCTAATTTTTTTAAAAATTCTTTTAGCTTGAAATTTCTCATAGCACTTGGTCTAGATGTCTCTTTTGCCCTTATTACATTCAATTATATTCATTTTTGTACTTCTTACTCCTCTCCCTTTCTTCCTTTCCCCCATTTGTTTGTAAGCACCTTGAGGTTATTACCTTTAGTAATTGTATCCTCTACAGGGAAAGCACAAAACCTTGTATATAGTTAGTTTTTAATAAATATTTTGTGGATTGGATTGCATTAGGATACACAGAAGATTAATGATTGAACTGGGTTTAGAATCTACGACTTTGCCTAATTGCATTTTCTGTCCATGGGTCGGGAGATTTTTGTCATTCAGTTTTCAGAATCTTGCTAATACAGACAGTTGTTTCAGTGAGGATGGAATTGATTTTTAGCCTGGAATCACTATAGATTTTATGCTCAAACTTACAGTTCATAAACTGGAACTGTCTTTCTTTAGACTGCAAAAGACATGGACACCCAAGTGTCAAGATAACCTCAACAACAATCACAGCAATAAACAACATCATATAGTTATTTAGCACTTATCAGGTTTCATGACCTCTAACATAGATGCCTCTGAGAATAATAAGGAAAATTTCAGAGGGTGTTGTTCAGTATGCAGTCAATCCTGACCTTGTGAAACAGAGAAATAACTTTTCAGTGTTTTATGAGCTTAAGACCTCAGGCATATTACAACATGACTAAAACGCAAAACTTTTTCAGGAACAATATACAATACAGGAAGATACCAATAGAAATGTACAGGGAAATTCATTCAGTTAACTGGACTTCCCAGAGCCCATCAGTTGGGGAATGCTAAATAAATTTTATGAGAATTCAATGTGATATGACTGAACTAGAAGAAATGATAACTATGATGAATTTGGAGACGTATGGGAAAATCGATATGGACAGATGCAAAGAAAAGTAAAGAAAGGCAAGAAAACAATATTTTGTATTAATAACTGTGGAAATGAGAAAAGCAACAATTCTCTGCCAGTAAGAGTGCTGATTTGTTTCTCACATTCTCTTCCTCATGTCAACACACTCAGTGTTACAATTCCAGCATGATAAGGATCAGTTAAGGGAATGTGAGTGCAAAGCCTTCTTCTTTGTAAATTTAGACAATATCATGAGAGGATACCATGACTCAGGTGCACTCTCACTCTAGAACTTTCCTCAGTGCCTAAGACTTTCCAGAGTTTTTCCATTTTGGGGAAGGAAGGATACTGGTCAAACTGCATTCTCCTTTTAGTTGTATTTTCTGGACTTCACTTCATCCTCTTTTTTGTGTGTTGCTTTCCATAAAATGTAAACTCCTTGAGGGTAGGATCTATCATTTTTTTTTGCTTATGTTTATATTCCCATCTTTTAACACAGTACACAGTAATTGCTTAATAAATGTTTGTTGTTTTGCTTATCCTTGCTTTTAATAAGAGTATCTCCTTTTTGCAATTTATAATTTCCTTCAAAACTGAGCTCCCACTATAGTGGGAGTGACCCTCACTAGAAGTTTTTCTTCATCCCCCTGGCTGCTAATGCTTCCTCTCCCACCCCAATATATTTTAAATATTTTGTATTTACTTACATGTGTACATGTTTTTCCTCACCCAATAGAATGTAAACTACTTGAGGGCAGGGACTGTTTCATTTTAAATCAAAGTAATTTAATTTCATATCTCTGGTGCCTAGTATATGACAGGTGCTTAATAAATACTTTCATATGGGGGGGGGGAAATTCTGGGAAGATGGTAGAGTAGGTTGGTAAATTTCAAACTCTCCTGATTTCCCCTCCCCTCAAATAGAACAAATTTGTGCCTCAGGATGAACATAGACTTGTGGAAAAATCAAGAAGACTTAGGGAAGAACAGGGGTCCTCCTGATACAACCAGAAAAGATCTGAAGATTGAGGTGGTGGTGGTGGGTGGATTAACCCACTTAAAGTGCAAACATCTCTGGGCTAGCTCTGCAGAAACATCAAGTGGAGAGCCCTGGGGTAAACTGGGTGTGGCTGAAGCCTCCCAGGAACCACAAAGACTTTCACTTTTCCCACTGTTTTTGGAATCTGGGTCTGAGTCTGGGAAGACTGAGGGATTCTTAGCTGATTAGGAATGGCAGTCCCAGCTGTGGTGTGGAGAAGGAAAAGGAACCAGCAGCCGTGGGGCAGGGTCCCTGCTGGCTTTGGGCACTTACTGGAGTTTGGGGTTCCAGATCAGAGGGGAGAGCTCAAGTGAAGCTAGAGGCACTATCATCCTCCTATGCCAGGATTAGAGATGTTTACACTAATGCCTCCTTAAAAAATGGAAAAGAAGAAAGAACTCCACCATAGAAACTTACTATGGAAACTGTGAAAACCGGGGTTTATCTTCAGAGGAGCACACTGAAGTAAAAAAAAAAGCTTCTACCCCAAAGAGTAAGGTGAAATGGCTCCCTGTCTAGAGAGAATTTATAGAAGAACTCAAAAAGGAATTTAAAAATCAAATGAGAGACATTGAGGAAAAACTAAAATAAATAAATAAAAAAACCACCCAAGAAAAACAAAAATATGAAAAAAAAAAGTTAACCAACTAGAAAAAGAGATACAGAGTCTCAAAGGTTAAAATAATTCCTTGAAAATTAGAATTGGGCAAGGGGAAGCCAGTGAAACCATGAGAAACCAAGAAACAACAAAACATAATAAAGAATGAAAAAATAGAATGGAGCGTAAAATATCTTATAAGAAAAATGACAGATTTAGAGAACAGATTAAGAAAAGAAAATATAAGAATAATTGGACAGCCTGAAAGTTGTGACCAAAAGAAGGATCTTGATACAATAATGCAAAAAATAATCCAAGAAAATTGTCTTGGAGTGATAGAACATGAAGGGAAAATAGAAATAGAAAAAAATCCACTGATCGCTATCTCAATGACATCCTTTATGAAAAATTCATAGGAACATTATTGCCAAATTTCAAAACCCCCAGATCAAAGAGAAAATTTTGCAAAAAATAAGAAAAAAAATTCAAATACACTGGAACTATAATTAGAATTGTACAGGACTTAACCAGCTGCCACAATAAAAGACTATGGGTCCTGGAATCATATCTACTGACAATCAAAAGAACCAGACTTGTGGCCAAAATTATCTATAATATTGAATGAGAAAAAAATGAACATTCAATGCACTTGGAGATTTTCAGGACTTTCTATCAAGCTAGAAGCAGAATTAAAGCAAAAGGTGAACAGGGATAGGAAAGATATGTGTGTGTCTATGTTGGGGGGCATATTGTATGTATGTATGTTATGTATATATCTACATAAGAGTATACAAATATATCCTTTCTTAACTATGGCCTGCTTGGGGGTGAGGGTGGGGATGAAAAGGGGAAAAAGATTAAAGTAAAAAAGATGCACAGCAGAGAACAAAAGAACAATTTAAAAGGAAGTAAAGATAGACACTCATGAATATAATTTCTTCTACTAATATGAATACTTTCTTGAACTAGTATTTATTGTTACATATTTTGAATCCTCCCTGATGTTCTACTGAGCACATGACAATGTTCTCTTTTGTTTTGTATTCCTTTTCTGTTTTTCTTTTTTTTTAAATTCTGTTTCTTTAAATAAAATAAATTTGAAAATAAAATAAGATAAAATTGGAAACTTAAAAAAACCCACCTCAACCTGAATAAAATCTATAATCATCAGTGGTAATCAAAGTAGACTCATTTCATCTGAATTTTATCATGATGCTGCTTTATGTATTTTAAAGTGAATTACATAAACCGAATTAAACACTGATTATATTAAATTCTTAATTTTCATTTTAAAAATGCTTCTACACATGAGGTCTTATTAAAGGATAGTGCATCAGAAGAAAATTTAGGATAAACTATCCTTATGCATTGATATGAAGCAATGTAGGAGGGGGATGATTACAGGATTAGAAATCCAGAGATTTGCATTACCCTGTGACTAATTCATTTTCTAATCTTAAATATTTCCCTCTCTCTGGGTTTTTTAGCTTTCTCTTCTGTAAAATGAGTCAATTGCACTTGCCTTTATATAGAGTCCAGTCAGGCACCCATGAATGAAGAATTCAAGAACTGGAAGAATTATCATTGTTTGATGTTCTGCATTTTGTTTTTAACAATTCAACTCAATAGATAGTTATTAGGCATTTGCTGTGTGCTAGATAGGAGACTGTGCTGGACATTTGGGAATTACAAATAAGAAAGAAGACAGCTTCTCCTTTTGAGGAGCTGTAATGTAATAGAGGAAATATGACATGCGTAGAAATAAATGTAAGAAAAGACTTTATGAAAAAGAAAAGAAAAGACTTTATGGTTTGGTACAGGGCAAAGAGGGCCAGACTGGCAGTCAGTGAGATCTTATAGTCAGGAGATCCTAGTTCTGACATTGTGTAATTTTTGGATAAATTTGTTTTTTCAAGTCCCAACCTGTAAGTTTTTTTTCATCTGAAAAATTAGAGAAACACCTGAACCAATTACTTCATAGATTGTTATGGAGAAAGTATTTTGTAACCTTAACAGCAAGGAGATTGATCATTATTAAGATAGAATGTGATATTTCTAGTCATATGAAAAGGTGCTCCAAATCACTATTGATCAGAGAAATGCAAATTAAGACAACTCTGAGGTACCACTGCACACCTGTCAGATTGGCTAAGATGACGGAAAAGATAATGATGAATGTTGGAGGGGATGTGGGAAAGCTGGGACACTAATACATTGTTGGTGGAACTGTGAACGGATCCAACCATTCTGGAGAGCAATTTGGAGCTATGCTCAAAAAGTTATCAAACTGTGCATACCCTTTGACCCAGCAGTGTTTCTATTGGGCCTATATCCCAAAGAGATTTTAAAGGAGGGAAAGGGACCCACATGTGCAAGAATGTTTGTGGCAGCCCTTTTTGTAGTGGCAAGGAACTGGAAACTGAATGGATGCCCATCAGTTGGAGAGTGGCTGAATAAATTATGGTATATGAATGTTATAGGATGTTATTGTTCTGTAAGAAAAGACCAGCAGGACGATTTCAGAGAGGCCTGGAGAGACTTGCATGAACTGATGCTGAGTGAAATGAGCAGAACCAGGAGATCATTATACACGGCAACAATAATACTATATGAGGATCAATTCTGATGGACGTGGCTGTCTTCAACAATGAAATGTTTCAAACCAGTTCCAATTGTTCAGTGAAGAAAGCCATATACACCCAGAGAGAGGGATATGAAATATGGACCACAACATGACATTTTCATGTTCTCTATCAATGTTTGCTTGCATTGTGTTTCCTTCTTCAGTTATTTCTTTTTGTTCATGTAGATATGGCTGTTCTTGCACAGCAAGATAAGTATAGAAATATGTATACATATATTCGACTTGTCAAATATTTTAATATAATTAACATGTAGTGGACTTCCTGCCAACTAGGGGAGGGGAGGGGACTAGGGGGGAAAATTTGTAACGGAAAGCTTGGTAAGGATCAATGTTGAAGAACTACCCATACATATGTTATGCAAATAAAAAGCTTTAATAAAAAAAAAACAAACAAAAAAGAATGTGATAGGAGAAAGGGCATTTATTTACTAATAAAATCTGATCTAAGCAGAATTTTGGAATTTATCAGGTAATTGATCAAGGATTCATGTGATTTGTAGGATTCAGAACTGGGAAAGTTTTCAGAAATTAACTAGGTCAGCTTCCTCATTTTACAGAAGGAGAAACTGAGGCCTTAACAGGGGAAGTAATTTGAACAATTTATGTATAATTGCTCAGATATATAATTCTCAAGGATCTGACCTGATGTTTCACTCCTAATTGAGTTGGAAGGGAATCTGGTTTTCATTTAATTTTGCTTAAAATAAAAAAAAAACCAAAACCCCCCAAAATTTCTTTGTTAGTTAGGCTTCACAGTAGGGAATCTCCATGAGGCAGGTCATTGGTCACTCTGATTCCATTAATTCTCAAGGTCAGAAGAAGGAGATCCTGACCAATGGTGGGTAAGCCAGGTTTGCTTGCTGCCACAAATATAATTAAGACTTGGAATCTGATTGTGCCTCTGCCCAGGTCAGATAGTGTCTCGGGTAGTTGGTCCCCAGGGATGGTGCAGACACTCATTGCACTCCCAGAAGTCTGGGAGGAAAGGCAGCAATCCTAATACTTACTACAAACTCTGAGGAGACATGGTGGGGGTAAGATGGAGGGGAAGTCAGAAGTAGTGATGTTCAACAAACTCATTTCCTTTTCCTCCAGGCAAGGTGAGAATGTCTTTCACCTGCTTAGCTCCATAAGACATAGTAGATGTTTATATTTTTTCTCAATCTGTTCTCTCAGGTTTTTATGCCTTTGTTTAAATATCTCCCAGGCCTGGATCACTGCCTTCACCCTTTCCCCCCCCCATATTTCTCTCTCCTTAGGTTCCTCTCTTCCTCCAAAGACCTACCGAGTTGCCACTTCCTCCCAAAGCCTTCCCCTCTCATCTCCTTCAAGCTGAAAGTCATTTCTTCTTCAGATTTTTCAAAGCACTCTTCCAGGGCTGCTTCTTTGCAATTTAACTCTCTCTCAATTTTTTAGATCCCAATGACTTATTTATATTCTGTAGGTAGAGTGGACCCCTGTACATACCCTCAAAGCAATAGGGTTTTAAGTAATGAAGGCAGAAATCTGGGCAAGATTGGGAGAAAAGAAAGGGAGAAGTGATTGCTTACTTACTTCACTTACTTTTGGGCTTTGTGTGCTCAATCAGAGAGGATTTGGAGACTATCAAATCTTCTATTAATGAGTAGGTAGCATCATGCTATGGTTAAAGAGCTAGTTTCAAAACTAGGAAGACTTGAATTCAAGCCATTCTTCTGATACACAATGTTTGTGTTACCCTGATCAGGTCATTGAATGTCTCATTGCTTAAGGCAATGCTTTAAGACTGCAGAGAATTTTCTCACCTAGGAAGTCCCTGTAATCAACCACAACCTAGGTCTAGTCCTAATTCCTGCCCCATCTATAAGAGAAGACTTTGATTTCTGACCCACCCCTTAGAGGTCAAAAAGAAAAGACTTAATATGAACTCTGGAGTGCTTTGGTTGGCTAGATGTGGCTATAATTAAAGAGAGGTCAGTCTATGCTTAATAGGGAGAGGTTCTAGCTATCACTCTAACAGACTAGATAGGTAGAAGAGATGATCCCAGAAGGGTTAGCAGAGGGAATGATTTCTGAGATAATGACTAACAGTAGCTACCAGTAGATCAGAGGCATTAGAAAGCCTTTCTGTAGTCCATCTTTCACACAGTTGCCAAAAGTGAATTTCCTCAAGTGTAGGTATATGTCACTCCCCTACTTAATAAATTCAATTTTACCTTTTTTACTCTTTCATCCTTAGCACACAATGTCAGGGGCATGTAGGAAACCACATAGTGGACCTAGCTTTGCGGGGCTTCACAGAATAATTATAATGCCTCTTTCAGGGAGAGTTCTTCAAATATTTGAAGACAGTTATCACATCTATTTCTCCCATTCCCTTGTCTCCCACTCATCCCACCCCTTTCTCTTCTGCAGGCTAAAGTTCCTTCAATCTCTTCTCACATGGCATGAACTCCATATTGGTTGTCTTTCTCTGATCTCTCTCATGATTGACAATATTATTCCTAAATTCAGTGCTTAGAACTGAAAACCATTCTCCAGATGTATTCTGACTAGGACATAATACAGAGGGATTATTATCTCTTCATTCTGGAAGCTATCTATGCTTCTCTGAATGTAGCCTAAGGTCACATTAACTTTCCAATTATCATAACATATTGTGGATTCATACTAGATCTGTAATACATTAAAAAAAACACTGATTTTCTTTCTTTTTCCTTTCTTTTTTTTTTTAAAGACAAACTAGAACCTAACCACATCTCCTACAACCTTACTTGAGAAGTTCTGCCCAAGGCCAAAAATATTCATGGACTAGACCTCTTCTAAATTGTATCTTATTAGATTCATCCTAATGCTTGAGCCTAGTACTCTCCAAAATGAGTTGTAAATGCCATTTCACCCTGAATATTGGATGTTTTAAATTGGATGTCCTGTTGGCCTTAACAAGACCCAAACAGAATGCTATCTTTCTCTCCCCAAAAATCTTCCTCTCTTCCAAACTTCCCTATTTCTGTCAAGGGCACTACCATCTTTCCAATTACCCTGGTTCACCATGTTGACATTATAGTAGTAGTATGATGATGATGATTTTTAACATTCTTGATTCCTCATTCCTCTCTCCACATATCTATTAATTGGAAAATCTTGCTATTTGTACCTCCACAACATTTCTCACATTTTTGCCTTTTTCTCTAGTTGCATAGCTACTACTGTAATTTAGGCTCTCCTACCTTTCACCTGAAATACTGCAATAGACTCCTAATGGTTTTCCATGCCTCAAATCTCTGTTTTCTCTAGCCCATCTTTCATGCAGTTGCCAGAGTGAATTTCCTTAAGCGGAGGTCTATGTCACTTCCCTGCTTAATAAAGTCAGATTTTTCTTTTTTTAAAAGCTTTTTTTACCCTTAGCATCAAATACAAACTCCTGATTATTAAAGTCCTTCACACACCAGGCCAAATCTATCTTTCCAAACTTAATCTATGTTACTATCCTTCCTATAATCTGTAGATTAGGTAAACTCTCCTTTCCGGCATGGGCTAGCTAGATGTATATGTATGCTGAACAGTGACTGCCTCTGCTGAGATATAAAGGTCTTGGGGTAGACTGTCCTGACTTTCAAGTATCTATTCTTCCCAGGTCTCTTATGCTTAGAATTCCATTTCCCAAACATTTATTAAGCATCTCTTATCCATAAAGCATTCAGTTGGGGGTGGAGGGAGATCCAAAGGTTAGATAAAACACAGTCCCTGTTCTAATGGAAGTCATAATTTAATAGAGGGACGCAAATACATATTATCCAATAATAACTGTCATTATTCATATAGCAGTCAAAGTTTGATAAGATACTTTTTTTTCTCAGGTCACTGAAGTAGGCAGAGAAATATTATTATTCCTTACAGATCAGGAAAGCAAGGCTCAAAGGTTTAAATAATGGGGTAGAGTCAAAGGTATGCCCACATTTTAACAATGATTTTGATAAAATCACAGACAGAATCTTTACCAAATTTGGAGATTGCACAAGGATTTGCTAGCATGTCAGGTAAGAGTCAATCAGTCAAAAAACATTTTTAAATGTCTATGTGCCAGGTACTGTTCTAAGAGCTGGAGTTACAAAAAAGAGGCAATAGACAATCCCTGCCCTCAAAAAGGGTATTTAAGCGGCACAATGGATAGGACACTGAACTTGGAATTAGGAAGACTCATCTTTATGAGTTCAAAACTGACTTCAGACACTTACTAGCAGTGTGACCCTGAGCAAGTCACTTCACCCTATTTGTCTCAGTTTCCTCTTCTGTAAAAAGGACTGGAGAAAAATGGCAAACCACACCAGTATCTTCACCAAGAAAATCCCAAATGGTTCACAAAGAGTCAAACATGACTGAACAGCATCAGTAGCAGCCCTCAAGGAGCTCACCATCTAGAGAATGAGACAAGTGAATAAATATGTATAAACAGTCGAAACAGGATAAATAGGAAATAATTAAGAAAAGGAATGTACTAGAATTAGGAGGGATTGGAAAAGATTAGAAGAAGAATCAACTTCCAAAATGTTCTTGAAAAGGTAGAAAAATGGACAGTCAAATAAAGAGAAACTTAATTAGGATTCATGTAAACTGCTCTGCTTCAATACAAAGAATTAACTATACAGTACAGGGTGGGAAAGTGTGACTAAATAGTAATTTAATTGAAAAAGATCTGAGGGCTGTAATGGATTGTAAACTCCATATGAATTAGCAGGGGCAGGTAGCAGCCCCACATGCAGTGAAGAGCTATCAGAGTAGAATGTTCATAGAGTCAGGGACTCCCAGGGTTTGAAGCAAATTCACAGTGTATCTAGTCCAGCTCATACAAAAACAAAAATTGTTTTTTTCCCCAGTAGTATTTTATTTTTCCTAATACATGCAAAGATAGTTTTCATTATTCACCTTTGCAAAACCTTGCATCCCCATTTTTTTTCTTTCTCCTCTCCCCAAGACAGCAAGCAATCTGATATAGGTTAAGGATGTGCAATTCTGTTAAACATCATTTCATATTCATAATGCTGTGCAAGAAAAAATCAGATCAATAGGGAGAAAACCATGAGAAAGAAAAAAAAACTCAAGAAAATAAACAACAGAAAAAAGTAAAAATATTATTCTTTGATCCACATTCAGTCTCCATAGTTCTCTCTCTAGACATGAATATCACTTTCCATTCCAAGTCTATTGGAATTGCTTTGAATCATCTCATTGTTGAAAAAAGCCAAGTCTATCACAGTTGACACATAATCTTGTTGTTAATGTGTATTCTTTTTTGCTCACTTTACTCAGCATCAGAAAAATAAAAATTCCTAAAAATGCCTTACAAATGATCATCAGGCCTTTGTTTAAAGTTTCTTTTAATACAACAAAACTTATTGCATGAAGAGAAGATCATCCCACTTTTGGATAATTAAGAGCCATTTAAAAATTTTTAAATTAGTTTTTAATTTTCAACTTGCCAAACTTCTACAGGTAAAGAGAATTGTATGTGAAACTATGACTCTATTTTGTATAACTTAGTTTTTAAAAAATAGATTAAATTTACCTCATTAGGGTTAATTTTAGACCTTCTGAATTTATTTATCTTTTCTTCTGGGTACTTGGTATTTTTCTTCTCAGAGAGACCTGAGGCTTTGGCCTTAGGGCTCTGGTTCTTTTGGAGCAGAATATCAAACACACTACAAAACACTCAGGAGTTCAGTCTGAACCAGATTAAAATATAATAGGTAAATATTTAGCAAAATAAAAAATATGATAAAGTTAATATGTAGGTTTTTTTCTAAGTTAACAGGTGGCCTGCAGGGATTCTTATATATGGTTTAATAGCCTTTTTTCTTTTCAATTTTAAATTCTCTCTCTCCTTCCATCCCTTCCCTTACCCATTAAGAAGTTGAACAACACGATACTCATCACACATGTGAAATCATGCAAAATATATTTCCAAATTAGCTATGTTGCAAAAAAGGGTAAGAAAAACAAAGTGAAAAAAATGCTTCATTTTGCACTCATACTTCATCAATTTTCTCACGCGTCCTTTGGAAATGTTGATCATTATATTGATGAAAGAAGCTAAGTCTTCCACAGTTGATTATTATTATAAATATCACTATAGCTATGTACAATATTCTCTTCATTCTGCTTACTTCACATTGCATCAGTTTTTGTATGTCTTCCCAGGTTTTTGTGAAACCATTTTGCTTGTCATTTCTTACAATAGTATTCCATCACAATTATATGCTACAATTTGTTTAGCCATTCTCCAGTTGATGGGTACCCCTGGATTCCTAATTCTTTGCCACCACAAAAAGTTAGCAGCTATAAGTATTTCTTTTGGACATAGTTCCAAATTGCTCTCCAGATAGTTAGACTAGTTCACAACTCCACCCACAATGCATTAGTGTCCCTATTTTTTGCATCCTCTCCATTATTTGTTATTTTTCTTTTTTGTCATGTTAGTTAATCTGATAGATATGTGGTCATGTCACAGATTTGTTTTAATTTGTATTTCTTTCATCAACAGTTATTAAGAGCATTTTTTTCATATGGCTATAGATAGCTTTGATTTCTTCTTCTGAAAACTGGCTATTCATATCCTTTGACCATTTATTAACTGAAGGAAGGCTCTTATTTTTATAAATGTGACTCAGTTCCCTACATGTAATTGAGAAATGAGACCTTTTTTTCCCAGAGAAACTTGCTGTAAAAAACTCTCTCCAGTTTCCTGCTTTTTTAAAAAATGTTTTGACTACATTGGTTTTGTTTGTGCAAAAAATGGTCCCTCTTTCTATTTATGTTTGATATCCTTGCTCTGGAGTCCTTCACTTCATGGCTTCCATGAACTTCCAGCTCTCTGAGTTCATTGTAATCTTTCCATGCTCAGATTTTTTGACTGGTTTCTTTCTCCCCAGTCTTGAACCTTCTCCAAAGTGCCTGCAGACTTTAGCTGTAGCTTCTTCTTCTTCTTCTTCTTCTTCTTCTTCTTCTTCTTCTTCTTCTGCTGCTGCTGCTGCTGCTGCTGCTGCTGTAATTTCTTGAGCAGTCCTGGTCTGAATGGAAGAGCTTAATTCTGTTTTCCTTTGGCTTTCTGGATCATTACTCTTTCTGGTGCCCTTTAAAGTATATTTTCTAGAATGTGTGTAGAAAGGTCAGGTTCCTCTTCAGCATTTCACTTTGCCATCCTAACTAGAAGTCTGAAAAACATTTCTTAATGATTTTCTTAATCTTTTAAATCTTATTAATTATTAGGAAGTTTTTCTTTACATCAAGCTTAAATCTATCTTTTTATTTTCCCTTTGTTCATGACAGTAGAAAACAAAATTCATGTCCCTCATAAGGTTTCTGTCTCATAGGATAAGTTGATGACAGAGTTCTAAACCAGAACATAGGCTTTCCAACTCTGTTACTTTTCCCATATTCCTATTCTTTCCCTTTAATCATTGAGGGCCCTTTGAAAATGCTGGAAGAAGTTGTTAATATTTGGGTAAAATTCTAATCTAAGGAAGAATATAAATGCACTTAAAAATATTACCATGTAATACTCATAAGATCAAGACAGAATCTACCACTCATAATCAGAGTCATAGTACCACAAATGTCAAGGTCTCATAAATGCTAATTGATGGGATTTCAAAATTTCTGACCTAGGCATTCTGAAAAGCATAGGGACAATTTTAGAAGGTGTTAAGGAAGCAATTTTTATTCACCTGATGACCTGGCCCTTTGGCTGTCTCAGTGGACAAAGCAGCCCAGTCTATCACAAAAAACTTTCCCAGAGTCACACAGTAGAGAGATATACATTATGATACACACTGCTTTTCCCAAAGAGTCCTCATTTGGCTTGCTTGTTCTCCTTCCTATCAACACTAAGATTTGTAGCCACAATATAAAAAACAATTTGGGAAATAACAGCCTGGGACCTGTACTTTTCCTTCTTTTATCTTTCTCTTGCCTAAGGGCAACTTCAGAAAGGGAAAGAGGCTCGTATCCTGTGTGGAGCTGTTGGTAGTAGCAAGCTGGTGATCTCTTATCCCATATTAATAACGTGACTTTCCTGATTGTGGCAACATCAAATTTCTGCCCCCTTTCCTTTAATCTTTATGAGGGTTGTGGGCAGCCCTATTGAATTAGTGAACTGCCCCATGACCAGAATGACAGGCCTAGATTTCCATGCTGGCCTGCTTGCTTGACTGACAAGTGCTGTTACTGCATGCTGTATCATAATCACAATACCTGGTGTGGGAGCGAAGGCCAGTATTAAAAATTAATCTGGCTGTCAATCAGGGGTCCTGTTTTGCATTCAGGATGGCTGGAGGTGAAACTTGCCATTGTTCTTGATGGGGGGGGAACAATAGTTTCAAGATTTCCTTTTCATGATGGTGGAGCTGTCTGGAGAGGGGTGGGTGGGATTATGATGATTTCACCCTAGAAAGTGACCTGTATTGGGGAGAAAAAAATGTCAGACTCAAAGATTAGTCAAAAAAGATAAAAGCCCAGGGAAGATAAACAACAGATTTTCTAACAAGAGAGGCACCATGGGCAGTGGGAAAAACCCAGGACCAGGAGTGAAGAATCCTCTATCCTAATTCTGCTTCACTATCAGGCTTGCTGTGTGACCTTGAACAAATCACTTTCCCTCTCTGTTGCTCAGTGTCCTCTATAAAAAGAGGGGGTTGGCCAATTGATAAATGGTCAAAGAATATGAACAGACAATTTTCAGATGATAAAATTAAAGCCAGTGATAGTCATATAAGAAAACTCTAAATCACTATTGATTAGTGAAATGCAAATTTAAAAAATTCTCAGGTACCACCTTACACCTCTCATATTGACTAAGATGACAGGAAAAGACAATGACAAATGTTAGAAGGGATGTGGAAAAACTGGGACAACAATTTCTTATATTACCTCTAGTGTAAAAATTCCAAATTGACTCAATTTTAGTCTCAGAAAAGTTGAAAAAAATGTTTATTCTTTCATCCTTTATTGAAAGATTAAATGAATGAATGAATGAACAAGCATTTGTTAAGTGCTTACACTATGCTAAGCCCTGTATATGTTAAGTGATTAGGATATAAATTGAAACAAAAAAAAGGTAGTTCCTGCCCTCAAAAAGATTACATTCTAAAAGGGAATACAACACATAAAGAAGAGGTGGAGTTGGAAAGTGGGAAAGAGTGTGTCTGGGAATATCCAGAAAGTTAAGATGTAAAGTTTGAGTTCCACTGAAAGAAGAAAAAGGAGGGCCAGAGGTCGAGAGTCTGAAGAATATTTATCCCATGATTTTGGGTATAATGAAGGCAGCTTTTTATAGGTAATAAAAATCCATGTGGGAAGCAGGCTGATATGGAAGGCAGAGTGGAAGAGTACTGAGCTTGGGATTCGAAGTCCCAAATTTGGATTTTGGCTCTGACTTTTCAACATTGTGTGACATTGAGCAAGTTAGCAGGCTGTTGGAGCCTCCATTTATTTATAAAGTGGCAGTTATAACACTTGAAATACTAATCTTACCAGACTGTTCTGAAGAACATAGGGAATGAATTCAAAGAACTTTGCAAACTTTCAAGCAATAGAAAAAATAATGGACATAATGGAAAGAATAGTGATTTTCTGGCTTTGCCTTTGTGAACTCAACAAGAACAGGGATGGGAGATGGTGAAGAGGTAGAGAAACAGTGAGGTTGTACATAAAGCATAACTTTTAAAAAATTGAACAATTGCTGAACTTCAGCAACCACACTATAGACTTTGGGGAACTTTCCTTTGGGGGAGATCCAGGATTCCTCTCTCTTGTTTGATGTTGTTCTTCTAGTGACCCCATTTGGGGTGTTCTTGCCAAAGATGATTTGCCATTCCTTCTCCAGCTCATTTTGCAGATGAGGAAACTGAGGCAAATAGGATTAAATGACTTGCCCAGGGTCACACAATTAGTCTGAGACCAGATTTGAACTCAGGAAGATGAGTCTTCCTTATTCCATCCAGGTCTGGCATTCTATCCATTGAACCATCTAAATGTCCTTTGACCTGAACTACCTCATTCCTAATAGGAAAGCTCCTTTATTCTGTATGCATAATCTAGTATATAATTTCATATGTATACTTTCTTTGAATTCTATTTTATTACTAATTTGGATAATTATTTTTGGCTAAAAAATGTATTGAATTTTCCTGTCATGGGAAGCGTTTAAGCAGAAGCTGGATGATCAACATCTCATTTTTGAGATCTTCCCATTCAGTCTTTCTATTTTTACAGATAACAATGTTTTAGAAAAATTCCTGTACATGTATATATAAATTGAACTGCATGATTTCCATGGTTTCTTCTAATTTAGATCAATCAGTTAAGCATTTATTAAGTACCTGCTATGTTCTAGGTATTGGGGCTACAAAGACAAAAAAAAAAACCCAAAAAACAATTTATATTCTAGAAGGTGAGACAACATGTAAGTATAAATAAGATATATTCTAAATAAATGTTTCATATTTCAGTCATGTCTGACTCTTTGTGACCCCATTTGGGACTTTGATGGTAAAGATATACTGGACTGTTTTGCCATTTCCTTTTCCAATTCATTTTACAGATGAAGAAACTGAGGCTACAGTGTTAAATGACTTGTGCAGAGTCACATAACTAGTAAATAGCTTATGAGGTTGTTCCATAAGTAAATACAAAATAATTAAGGGGCGCCCTGTCAATTAGGGAAGATCCAAAAAGATTTCATGTAGAATGAATTTTAATCTGAATTTTAAAGGTGACAAAGGATTCTAAGAAGGGAAGGTAAGAAGGGAACATATTCCAGACATGAGGGACAGGTTATGCAAAGGCATAGGGATAGAAGACAGAGCATCATATTCAAAGAATAGGAAGCCTCCTTTGGATGGGGAAAAGTAAGCTAGAGTCGGTAGAAAAGAACTTTTAAAGCTAAATGGGATTGGTGGCATGTGCCTGTAATCCCTGCTGCTGGGGAGGCTTGAGGAAGGTGGATTGCTTGAGCTCAGGTATTCTGAGAACAGTCGGCTGGAGCCAATCCAGGGTCCATACTGTTAGTCCATGTCAGGGATCAACATGATGAGCTCCTGGGACCTGGGAGCCACCAGGCTGTATGAGGAGAGTGATCTAAATCAAACAAATAGAGGAGAATAAAACACTCATTCTCATAATTATTGAGAGGAGACTGCAGTTCCAACCTGGACAAAATAGGGAGACTCAGTCTTAAAAAACAAAACAAAACAAACAAACAAACAAAAAAACACCTAAAAAAAGAATAAGGACTCAAAGAAGTTTATTGCTCAGGAAAGGGTCATAGTACCTGTTCACTTTCCAAATTGTGAGGAGGATGAATTTGTGTGGGAAGAGATGTAAGGCAAGGAGACCAGTTAGGTGCCAGTTTAGGGGAGAGGTAATGAGGACTTGAGCTATAATAGTGATGTCTGTATGAGTGGAGAAGAGGTCAGACATGAGAGATATGGAGGTAGAAATAACTAGATTTGGCTACAGATTGGATCTGTGTGGTAAGGGAAGATCAGGAGTTAAGGATGACATCAGGGCTGCAAACTTGAAGTGGTTCTCTGAAGAGACTTAAAGAAATTCTGAAGAGGAGCAGATTTTGGGAAAGGATAATAAATTCTGTTCTGAACCTGTCAAATTTGAGATTGTATGATTTTTATTATTCTAAGTCATTTCCCCTCTCATTGAGTGCTTATTTTTCTCATCTTTAAAATTAAGTAATCATTACTGCTCTATTTGGCTTACTGAGGTGTTGTAAGGATTAGACGAGATTATACTTGCTTCAAGACTTCAATGGAGCTGTGATCTCATTGATATCTCTATGGGCACTCCCTTCAGGTGTGTATATATATATATATATACATCTTTTCATTCTGTGTTCTTGTCCATGTCCCTTTGTAGGAGAAGAATCATAGGGTAGAGGGAGTACTGGCCTCTGAATCAGTGGGAATTGGGTTCAATTCCTGTCCCTGAAACCTATTGATAGAGTGTCCCTGATCAAGTCAACCTACCTCTTTTTCAGTGTCCCAGTATACTCTCAAAGACTAAAAGTTGTAGAGTACCTACTTCTCTGAATTGGTAGAAGGAATTCCCTTATTAGGTGTTACTTAAATCAGTTAAATCACAGGTGGGGACCATCCTCCATAAACAAAGTACCCATTATCCTGAAAGTCTTTTCTAGGTAGTTTAAATTTCCTAGGTATCAATAAAAAAAAAAACAAAACAGTTTTTTTTGCCTTTTACACTAATCTGCACATTGTGAAGGATTCTTACTATAACTGGGGGGGGGAGAGGAGTCACATATATATATATATATAATTAAAAAAAAACTTATTTGTTTGTCTGTCTATTTATCTAGGAGGCAATTGGGGTTAAATGACTTTTCCAGGATCACATAGCTAGTGTTAAGTCTCTGTGGTTGAATTTGAACTTAGGTCCTCTTGACTCCAGGGCCACTTAATTATTTACTGCACCACCTAGATTTTCATTCATTTATTTATTTTTAATAATTTTCTTTATAAATTTTGAACTTCATATTCTTTCTTCCTCTCATGCCTCCCCTCCACTGAAAAGGCAAGCAATATGCTTCCAAATATATATGTGATGTAATGTAAAACATGTTTTTAGCTTTATTACATATAATTAACTATATTACAAAACCAGTAAGTGAGTAAATTATATTTCAATTTGTACCCAAAATTCAAAGTTCTCTCTTTGGAGTTGGATGTAATTTTTTTTTTCATCATGAATCCTTTGAAATTGTCCTGGATAATTGTGCTGATCAGAGTAGTTAGTTTTTCAGTTGTTCATAGTTATAATATTGCTGCTATTGTGCTCAGTGTTCTCTTGGCTTTGCTCACTTCACATTGCATCAATTCATATAGGTCTTGCCATGTTTTTCTGAAAGCATCTTACTCATCATTTTTTAGAGCACAATAGTACTCTATCACAATCATAGCCATTCCCTAATTGAGGAGTATCTCCTCAATTTCCAATTCTTTGCCACTATAAAAGTTACCTGCTATAAATGTTTTTGTATGTATAATCTTTTTCCTTTTCCTCTGATCTCTTTGGGACACAGACCTATTTATTATGGGGTCAAAGCTATGCACAGTTTTATAATCTTTTGGGCATAGTCCCAAATTGTTCTCCAGAATGGTTGGACCAATTCATTTTCCCACCAACAGTTCATTTATATACCTATTTTTCCTCATCCCCTATATTTGTCATTTCTGATGAGTATGAGGTGGCACCTCAGAGTTTTTTTAATTTGAGTTTCTTTAATCAATAATGATTTAGAGCATTTTTATATGACTATCGATAGATTTGATTTTTTCTTCTGAAAACTGCCTGTTCATATGCTTTGAACATATGCCAATTAGGAAATGGCTTTAATTTTTATAAATTTAACTAAATTCTTTATGCATTTAGAAATTAGGTCTTTATCAGAGAAACTTGATGTAAAATTTTTTGATATTATTTCATTGTCTGTTTTTTGCAAAATATAATTTCTCTGTTTAACTGTTTTAATTAGGCCTATTGCTTTTGCTTTTTTTTTTTTTTTACTATCTTTGCCCTTTTTTATTTCATGTGAAACATATTAAATTCTGTTCCAACCCTTTATTTTAACTCTGGGTATAGCTTTCTGCAAATGATACATTGTTGGATTCTGATTTCTAATCCACATTGCTATTTGCTTTAATTTTATGGATGAATTCATTTCATTCAGACTCACTCTTTTTATTTCTTTCCATCCCACTTTCTTTTGTTTAATCTTTTCTCTCTTTTACCCCGTCTCCCCTCTCCTCCCCTCCCCTCTAAACATTGCCTTTTTAAATCTACCCTTCATTTTATCCCCTCCCAGTTCCATTTCTTTATTGAGTAAGGTAGATTTTTATATGCAATTAAATGTGTATGTAAATTCTTCTCTCTTTGAATCAGTTCTAATAAGAATGAAGTTCAAGCATTGCAAGCTATCTCTCTCCCTCATGTTTCCTTCCCAAGTTAAACCTTTTCCTTGTACACCTCTTTTATGTGAGGAAATTTTCTCCACTGTACCTCTCCTTTCCCCCTTCTCTCATTGCATTTCTCTTTTTCACTCTTTCATTTTTTTTGGAGAACATTTCAACATAATCAGCTCATACCTATGCCTTCTGTTTATGTAAATTTCTTTTAATTGTCCTAATAAAAGTTCTTAGGAATTATATGCATTATCTTTCTCTATAGGCATATAGCAGTTTGACCTATTGAGTCCCATATGATTTCTTTCTCATATTTGCCTTTTTGTTCTTCTTTTAAGCCTTGTGTTTGAATGTCAAATTTTCTTTCAATTCTGGATTTTTCCTCATAAATACTTGAAAATATTCTATTTCATTAAATATCTATTTTTCCCCAAAAGAATTATACTTAATTTTTCTGGGTAAGTTATTTTTTATTGTAATTCTAGCTGATTTGCCTTTCAGAGCTATGTTATTCCAAGCTTTCCACTCTTTTAAAATGGAAGTTGCTAAAACTTGTGTGATTCTGACTAGGGCTCCATGATATTTGAATTGTTTCTTTCTGGCTGCTTGAAGTATAATCTCCATGACTTGGAAATTCTGAAATTTGACTATAATATCCCTGGAAGTTTTCATTTTGGAATTTTTTAAGGAGATGATCAGTAGATTTTTTCAATTTCTATTATATTCTCTGGATCTAAGATATCAGGTCTGTTTTCCTTAATAATTTGTTGAAATATGATGTCTAGGCTCTTTTTAATCATGGCTTTCTGATAATCAGGACAGTTGTTTTTTTAATGAAATATTTCATATTTTTTCTTTTGATTATATTTATTATTTCTTGATATCTCACAGGGTTAGTAGCTTTCAATTTCCCAACTCTATTTTTAAAGGAATTGTTTTATTCAAAGATTTTTTGTACTTTTCCCCATTTGGCCAATTCTGCTTTTTTAAACTCTTTGTGTTGCTTTTACAAAGCTGTTGGTATATAGGATGTTCAGGGAAGACTAGCACCTCTGCTTTAAGGATTTGTTAGCCCTTTTCAGGGTTGTGTCTGCCTGTCACCCAACTCTCCCCTCTGGCTCCAAGAAGCTGTGGCATGCAAAGCAGCTGCATCCTGATAAAAATGTCTTGGTAAACAGGCTGAACTAGGTTGTGGT
>JAJPUD010004390.1:98258-115234 GCA_023553655.1 Myrmecobius fasciatus | reverse complement strand
TGTGTGTGTGTGTGTGTGTGTGTGTGTGTGTGTGTGTGTGTGTGTGTAAGATATTTCAGGCAACAAATAACAGGAAGCTTAGAGAATCATAACAATCTGAAGGACTTCCCACCATCTGTCTCCAGGAAAATTTACTGGGAAGCAGGCATGTAATTGCATTATGAATCATGTCCAATAATGTCCCCCTTACAATCCAAACAGACTTGTTACTAAATGATCTTTTATGATTATCAAGGAACCTCCAGGTAGTGGGCATTTGTGCCTAAACTAAAGAGTTATTTGTGGAGATGATAGAGGCCATCAATTATTGATGAGACTCCCTACCTCCCTGCTACCTTGACTTAAAATTCATGCTTCAGCCACTCATCAAATATTGATTTTGACCAAAGCTGATGTTTTCCCTTTAACATTATTATAATGAGGGATAAAAATCCAATTGCCTTCTCTGAAACTCAATCATTCTACACTACCATACACATTGATCTCTTTTCCAGGTTTTACCATAAATTATTCTATTCAATTAAGTAAACTCACACATAATGACATTTTGCAAACTGAATAATTTATTGACTGCACTGGGCCCAGCATCAGGCTGGGATATACCATCTTGTCCCTAGTGCTTGCTCAGTCTAATAGTCAAAGAAAGGTGGGGCAGCTGGTTTGTGGGTAGGTAGCCTCAGCAGGCTGGCTCTCTGGATCCTAAAAGAGGGGTTCTGAGACTTTCTTCATGACCAGTGGTGACTAGTTGAATAGGATTTTTTTGACTAGAGTTGAGCATGGAAGTAAGGGTTTGGGGATGAGCATGAATGAAAAGAAAAGTCAAGCTCAGATTTACAGAATACCAGAGGTCACTTATACCTATATCAATTGCATCCATGACAAAATAGCCATACTCTCTTTTCTAAAAGACTTCCAGTGATGGAGAACTCACTACCATCAAAGGAAGCCTAATCTACTTTGGGGTGGTCCTTAGGGAAATTATCCTCACACCAAGCTGCCTCACCCGTCACACCTCTCTGACTCTATCCTACCCCAACCCCAATTGCTACTAGTTCTCATCTTCTACAGCCAAGTAAAATAAATCTAACCTCACTTTCTCCATGGCAGTCTTTCAATTATATGGAGGCAAACCATTGTGGCCCTGTTACATTTTCATTTCCTTTAACTGATCAATGGCTGATATCCTTTAGTCCCCTGGCCATCTATCTGCCTTCCTCTAGACATTCTTCAGTTTATCAATTTCCTTTTTTAAATGTATTATTCAAAACATACGATTTCCAATGTGACTTATTCTGGGGACTGAGCACAAGTTAAGACAGAATTACCTTTTTTGGTTGCCATGCCATGCTGCTAGCTCTAACTGAGCTTACTGCTCTGAAATCAACATCGTTTTTGAAGGAAACCACTGTATACTCATGTTTCCCCGATTTTATCCTCTCAAAGAAGGTTTATTTTTTGAACTTAAATATAAGATTTTACATTTATTTCTATAATATTTCATGGAAATAATTGCACTTTAGTCTGCTCATTGTCATTGTTCTTATCTCTTAAGATCTTTGGGGATCTTCACTCTATTGGACAATATGTTAGCAAACTCAAACAGATAAAGTATCAACAAAAAGAAAAGTTTCTTAATAATAAGAGTTATTCTAAAGGGCAAGAATTGGGCTTTGGGGGTAGTGGGATCCTCTTTAAGCAAAATCTAGCTGATGAGTTGTCAGGGATATTAGGGGAATAGCCTTAGGTCAGGTTAAATTCAATTTGACAAACATTTTAAAAATGTAAATAGTATTTTTGTACAATTACATGTAAAGCCATTTTCAACATATATTTTTTATAAGATTTTTGAGTTCTGGAGTTTTTTCCTTCCTCTTTTTTTCTCCTCCCTAAAATGGCAAGCAATCTGATATAGGTCATATGTATACAATCATATAAAACTTATTTCTACATTATATCTATATTATATTTACATTATATCATCAAAGAAGAAACAAAACAAAAGGGAAAATGTTGGAAGACTGTTGGAGGACCCCTAAAACAAAAGGGGATATAATGACTAGATGTTTTAAGTGGTCTTAGAAAACAGCTCCCCTCTGTTAATGATGAGTGTGGGCGTATGGACAAAGAGTGTGACCTCAGAGTGGGGGAAGGAAAGGAGGCAAGGAGAAGGGGTCAGGTGATGAGGAGAGGCAAGGCCTAGGAGGAGGGGCTAGGAGAGGAGAAAGGATATAAGCCTTGCTGGTGGTAAGGGAAGGAGGAGCGGCAATGTAAGCTATGGGGGCTGAATAAAGAACCGCCATGATCTACATTCCTCTGGCTTGACTCTTCCTGGTGACCAGGCATTGGGCCTGGCCATGTGCGCAATGAAGCTCTGGAGATGAGATAAGTCCTGCTGCCCTTAGATAATTTAACAGGAAGAGCCATGAAAAAAAAGTGAAAATAGTGTGCTTTGACTTCATTAGTTCTTTCTCTGATGTAGATAATATTTTCCACTATATAACTTTTGGGAAGGTCTTGCAAGGATCATTGTATTGCTGAGAATGGCTAAGTCATTCATAATTGATCATCATATAATGTTGCTGTTACTTTGTATAATATTCTCCTGGTTCTGCTCACTTCACTCAGCATCAATTCATATAAGTCTTTCCAGGTTTTCCTGAAATCTGCCTATTTATCATTTCTTATAGCATAATAGTATTTCACTATATTCATATACCATAACTTGTTTAGCCATTCCTTAATCGATGGGCATCCATTCAGTTTCCAGTCCTTTGCCACCACAAAACAGTTACTATAAATATTTTGTACATATAAAGTCATTTTCCCTTTTTAAATGATCTCTTTGATGAACATACCTATTAGTGATATTGCTGGATCAGAGAATACATAGTTTGACTGCCCTTTGGGCATAGTTCCAAATTGTTCTCCAGAAGGGTTAGATCAGTTCACAACTCTACCAACAATGCATTAATGTCCCAATTTTCCCACATCTTCTCCAACATTTATTATTTTTTTGTGTCACATTAGTCCAATCTGACAGGTATGAGGTGGTACCTCAGAGTTTCAACAAAGATTTATTAAGCCTCTGCTAAGTTTAGAATACTACTAGGTGCCCATGGGAAAGTGAAATGAAACAAAAATTTCCCAAACACATTTGTACTTCTTCATTCTCTATTGGGAAAAATCATTTGCACAGATAAGTTAATACAAGATAATTTGAGGAGGGAGATTAATAACTAAGAGGATTAGGAAAGGCTTTCCATAGTGGAGTTAGGTGGTGTGGTGGATAGAGCATTGTATCTGGAGTCAAGAATACCTGAATTAAAATCTGAATTTAGCATTTACTTGTAGTGTAATCCTTAGACAGGTCATTTTGGTTCTGTCTGCCTCAGTTTCCTTAATTGTAGAGTGGGGATAATGATATTGTTTACTTCCCAGAGTCATTGTGAGTATCAAATGAGATAATAATTGTAAAGAGCTTAGCATAATGCCTGGTACATAGTAAACACTATATAAATGTTAGCCATTAATATTATTATTTCTATATGATATAATATCTTATTTTGAAGAATATGAAGGAAGGTAGGCGTATAGGGAGCAGAGTGAATTCTAGGTATAGAGAACAGGCTGTAAAGGAGAAGAAAGACTGAGTTTGAGGAACAGAAAATAGGGTAGTTTAACTGGAACATAACAGCATGTAAAATTTGATTGACTTGAAATAAGAGCAGGCTAGAACTAGACTGTGACAGGATTGAAATGCCAAGCTGAGGAGTTATATTATAGAGGCAATAGAGAACCAGTGAAGATTTTTGAGTTGGAGAGTGCATAATCAAATCTATACTTTAAAGAAACTATTTTGGCAACTGTGTGGAGGATAGATGAGAGAGAGACAGAGATGGGTGGGTGGGTGGGGAACAGGGAGACTATAAGAATTTATTTAAAGAGTCTATATTAGAGGCAATAAGGGATTTAAGAAGTCAAGTGGTGATGCTGTAGTTAAGAGCAACAGCCCTGAAGTCAGGAGGACCTAAGTTCAAATCTGGTCTCAGACACTTAACACTTCCTAGCTGTGTGACCCTAGGCAAGTCACTTAACCCCAATTGCCTCAAAAAAAAAGTCAAGTAGTGAATGGAGAAGTGGGTATGGTTTGAAAGTGCCTTCAAATTTCCAAGTCCCCAGATTTATGGATTCTGTGAATCTGACAAGCATGCTATCTATATTGTTATTTAGTTGTTTGTCAGTCTTCCTGTCCTCATTTGCCATTTCTTTCTCCAGTTCATTTTACAGATGAGGAAATTTAGGCAAACAGGGTTAAGTGACTTGCCCAGGGTCACACAGCTAGTAAGTGTCTGAAGCTAGATTTGAACTCAGGAATATGAGGACTTGACTTCAAACCCAGCACTCTACCAACTGCTTCATCTAACTGTCTATTGCTTTTCTTCAAGACATTGATAAAAATGTTGCATAGCATAAGGATAGATTTTTGTGGCACTCCAGTAGAGAGCTCTTTCCACGTTGATGTTAAGCCATGATTACTCTTTCAGTCTGACTATTCAATTAGTTCTATATTCACCTAACTGTACCTTCTTCTAGCTCCCTTCTCTCTATCTTGATTACAAGAATAGCATGAGAGACTTCATCAAATGCATTGCTGATATTCAGGGATATGGTACTAATAGCAGTCCCTTAATGCTCCAATCTACTAACTTTGTCCAGAAAGGAAATGAATTTAATCTATCATGACCTGCTCTCAATAAAGCAACGTGTCCTCTTAGTGAACACCACCTCTCTTTCTTTCCTCTTTTGGTTTTCGTTCTAGTCATTGACAAATAGGATGAGCAGAGCCTGTGCTCATCATCAGGAACAGTTCTCGGGGCTATCCACTAGAGACCTCACAAACCTTCCTTTCTTTCTTTCTTTCTTTCTTTCTTTTTTTTTTTTTTTTTTTTTGCTTTTTTCTGCTGAGGCAATTGAGGTTAAGTGACTTGCCCAGGGTCACGCAGTTAGGGAATGTTAAGTGTCTGAGACCAGATTTGAACTCAGGTCCTCCTGACTTTAGGGCTGGTGCTCTAGTCACTGTGCCACCTAGCTGCCCCACAAACCTTCCTTTTACTAACATGGTAGAGACTTGTGTCAACAATAGAAGTCAAGTTTTGGCCCTTTCTAGCTATGAGACTTTGTGAAAGTGATTTTTTTCTTAGTTTCCATTTTTGTTAAATGTAGTGATAATCAAAAAAAAAATTTAGTGATAATCCTTGTACACCTTACCCCACAGTGCTGTGAAGAGAAAAAAAAGTTTATTTTAAAGTATTATATTAGTGGGTGCTATTATTATACAGTAACTATTTCTAGATGAAACTATGCTTTGGAAAAGAAGGGCAAGAAGAAGATGCCTGTTTCATGTCAGCAGGGCCATCTCCAGTCATTTTGATCTATATTTTGCCACTAAACCCAGATGGCTCTGCAGGAGAAAGTGAGGCAGATGACCTTGCACAGCCCTCCCTCATTTAAATCCAATTCACTTGCATGTCATGGCATCACCTCTCTGATGTCATGGTCTTCGAAAACAAAGGACAAACAACAGAAACGGTAGTTTATGGCTGTCTGTTAAGACCATAGGATCAGAAATCTGGAATTGGAAAGGAACTCAATTCCCTCATATTATAATAGAGGAAACCAATGTCCAGGGAAATTTGGTGACTTTGCTTGAGGTTGTTGTCATTTAGTTATTTTAGTAATGTCCAAGTTTTTGTAACTCCATTTGGGATTTTTTTTGGGGGGGGGCTAAGATACTGGAGTGGTTCTTGCCATTTTCTTCTCTGATTAATTTTACAGATGAGGAAACGGAAGCAGGCAGGGTTAAGTGACTTGCCTAAAGTCACACAGCTAGTGTAAGACTGGATTTGAACTCAGGTGTTCCTCACTTGACTCTAGGCTGAGGGCTCTATCCATTTAGTTACCTGGCTTCCCTTGTCTAAGATTAAATTAAGTATAAGCATTCCAGGTGGGATTGGAACCCTGACTCCTGATTCTAAGATCTGTTAACAATTTTATCAGCAGTAAGGTTTGTTTTGGAACTTTAACTTGACCAAGAGCCCTGCTCCTTGTTGACAAGATAAAATCCAAACTGTTTAGTTTACTATTGAATGTTTTTCACAATCTTCCCACAGCCCACCTTTCCAGCATTATATCTTAGTTCTTTCCCTTACAGTCACCTAAGTTCTGACTATACTGGTCTCCTCACTACATCCTAAAGAAAGAATCACAAAAACAAAACAAAACAAAACAAAAACAAAACACCTTTGATATCATTTCACCTAACCTCTAATATTTTACAGATGAGAAACTTTGGCCTTTATATTACTTCCCTCTACATACTCTATGTCCAACCAAAATGGATTATTGATATCTCCCATAAAGTCATCTCCTATCTCAATACCTTTGTACAAGCAGCTTCCTATGTCAAAAATTCTCTACTTCCTCCAATTCACCCATTGGAATGTCTATCTTTGTTGAAGGCTCAGTTCAAGGTCTACTTTCTCCAGGAAGCTTTCCTGGATTCTTCCATCTCCTATTCTTCCACCATTGTTATTGACTTCCTCCTTCCAAATTATTTCATATTTGTTCTGTATATATTCTTTTTTTATTAAAGCTTTTTATTTACAGAACATATGAGTGATTTTTCTACATTGACCTTTGCAAAATTTTTTTTGTTCCAAATTTTCCCCCTTCTTCTCCCCCACCCCCACCCCTAGATGACAGGTAGTCCAAAAACATGTTAAATATGTTAAATTATATGACAAATTCAATATATGTATACATATCTATACAGTTATCTTACTGCACAGGAAAAATCAGATCTAGAAAGAGAAAAAAAAACCTAATAAGGAAAACAAAATGCAAGCAAATATTCACAGAAAGCATTAAAATGCTGTGTTGTGGTCCACACTCAGTTCCCACAGGCCTCTCTTTAGATGTATATGACTATCTTCATTGCTGAACAATAGGAACTGGTTTAAATCACATCATTATTGAAGAGAACCATGTCCATCAGAATTGATCATCATATAGTCTTGTTGCTGTGTATAATGATCTCCTGGTTCTGCTCATTTCAGTTAGCATCAGTTCATGCAAGTCTCTCCAGGCCTCTCTGAAATCATCCTGCTGGTCGTTTCTTATAGAACAATAATATTCCATAACATTCATATACCATAATTTATTCAGCCACTCTCCAATTGATGGGCATCCATTAAGTTTCCAGTTTCTAGATACTACAAAAAGGGCTGCCACAAACATTTTTGCACATGTGGGTCCCTTTCCCTCCTTTAAGATCTCTTTGGGATATAGGCCCAATAGAAACACTGCTGGGTCAAAGGGTATGCACAGTTTGATATCTGTATATATTCTTTTATCACTTACTTGTGAACATATTGTTCTGTGCTTCTCCCTCTCTCGACCCCATAAGATATTTTAAACAAAAACTAATTTTTGTCTTTGAATTCCCAGGTCCTAGAACAGTACCTGGCATAGAGAAGATATGTAATAAATACTTCTTAAATTGAATTAAAATAACTTGCCCAGTGTTATACAGATTGTTATAATGGAAGAGATCAAACATTTGTTAAGCACCTGATATGTGCTAGGCACTGTATTAAGCACTTTACAAATTTCTCAATTTAGCCTCACAATTACCCTGGGAAATAGATTCTATTATGATCCTCATTTTACAGATAAGGAAACTGAGGCAACCAGAAATTAAGTGACTTGCCCAGAGTTATACTGCTAGTATCTGAGATAGCATTTGAACTCAGGTCTTCCTGACTCCAGGCTCACTGGTCTATCCACTGTGCCACCTAGCTGCCTAGAATTTAATCTTGATTTCCCTAAGTCCTGGTATGCTTTTTCCCTCCTAAAATTTTACCATGTTACCATTACCCATATCTTGTAATTTCCTGTATCTGTTTCTTTACTCATATTTTGTTCATTCACCTAGCTAAAATTCCCTCCTCCTTATCTTTTGATTTATTCAAATCCTGTTCATCCTCAGAGTCTAGCTTAAGTCTTACCTCCTATAAGAAACTTTTTCCCTGATCACCTTGATCCACTAGGCTTTCTCCCTGCCTTTACCTGGGTATAATGCATGGGGCATGGAGCATAGATAACCTTGTGACATCTCTTTTCTTGTTATCTTCTCATGCTGTCTCAGTTTTCTCTTGACAACTAGACCGTGAGCCCCTTTCTTTCCTACCCACAGCAGCAGCTATGGCTCATCCATCTTTGTCTCTCCAATCACTTGCCAGTGTATATTGTGACCACTCAGTAAATATTTGCAGATTGATTGATCTCCCTAACCTCACTGCCTCCCTGGGATCAGCAGATTTGTGTGAGATCAGTCTGTTATTTGTTTTGGAAGAAAAAGCCAGAAACTAAGTGCGTGATGGTGGAAGATCAGAGTCTCTTAATATCCAGACTTTCAGACCTGGGAAGGGCCTCAGAATGATAGAACCACAGGATGTCAGAACTGGGAGGGCCTTTGAATGATAGAACCACAGGAAGTCAGAACTAGGAAGGCTTCAGAATGACAGAGTCCTAGAACATCAGAGCTGGGAGGGCCTTCAGAATGAGATATCCACATGAAGTCAGAGCTGGGAGAATCTCAGGATGTCAGAGCTAGGAGGGACTTTAAAGACCATCTAGTACAACATTATCATTTTGGGGATGAGACAGAAGGTGCCAAGAGGGCATATTTGGGACTAGAGACACATTTTCCTGATTCCCTAGACCAGAGTCCTTTCTGTTGCTCCTCAGACAAGTTATATGGTTTATTATACTTCTCAAAGGTCCCCATTGTTTTGGCTTCAATTTGAGAGCTCTATTTGGGGGGAGGAACTGCTCTGTGAGCCAGGCTGTTTTGTTTTCAGAGTGTTTCTTGTGGGAGGCATCTTGCAGTGATTTGAGGATAATTGAGGTCTAATTGCTGTTTGGATCATGGCATTCATAAGCCTGGCCAAGGAAGCCTTTCCCAAGCAATCCCAATTGGTAATTAATTTATATTTTGGCACAGGATCCTTCTTCTGTGCCAGGGCTGCTTCTCCAAAGGGAACTGTTTCCTCATTCATTTTCTCTTGGGCTCTTTTTTTCCCCATGGTCACTTTGAGTGTGACTTTCACTCTCCAACACTTTTTTATCATATTGCCAGAATTATCTTTCTTAAATGTAGATTTGGTTGTCACTCTTCTGCTCAAAAATATTCTATGTGTCCCTATTGCCTTTTAAGTAAAATTTAGACACACTAACCTTTCAGGGCCTCCTACAGCTTTGCTGCATCATAGCTTTTCAGCCTTATATTACTTTCTTCCTTGCACTCTATGATACAGTAAAATTGGATTATTTTTGCTTCTGCTTCTTCCCTGCCCTTTCCCACTTCCTAATCTTTACTTAGTCTGTTCCCCGTATATGTTGTATCTTCCTTCTCCCTTTTTGTTAACTCATGCCTCGAGGTTTAACTTAAGAAACATCTCCTTCATGAGGGAATCCCTAAGCTGATTTGTCAATCACCTCCCCCTAAGATCTCACACAGAACTGTTTTTTTTAAACTCTCTAATATATTTTTTCATCATGTAGTATCTTTTGAAACAGTATTTATCTTTTCCAATTATTTGTAAAGACAATTTTTAAAATTCATTAAAAATATTTTTAAGTTCCAAAATTTTCCCTTTTCCCCTCATGATGATCTCCTTAAGATAGTAAGTAGTTTGATATGGGTTATGTATGTACAATCAAGTAAAACACATTTCCATGTTAGTCATGCTGTGAAGGAAGAAACAAATCAAAAGAAAAAACCACAAAAAATAAGGTGAAAAGTGTATGCTTTGATTTGTATTTAGCATTTATCAGCCCTTTATCTAGAGGTAGTAGCATTTTCCATGAATCCTTTAGAATTGTCTTGGATCATTAAGTTGTTGAGAAGAGCTAAATTGTCCATTGTTGATCTTTGTACAATGCTGCTGATACTTTGTACAATATTCTCATGGTTGTATCAGTTTATGTAAACTCTCCAGTTTTTCCTGAAATTTATCTGTTTGTCATTTTTAATAGCACAAGAGTATTTCATTATATTCATATTCCATGCAATCTTGCATCAGCATTATCTGTAATAGGGAAACATGGGGAGACAGGATAGGGATAATGGAGTGGGGAGAAGATAGTGTGAATGTTTTACTGAGGTCCTGGAAATATCAGGAGAAAGCAAGGAAAGTTTCCAGCTCATTGGATGGGTGCCCTTTACACAATTGTGAAAGGACAAAACTAGAGCTGCATAGAAGGTTGATATAAATAAGTTACAATCTACATTGTAACAATGCAGTAACTATTTTAAAAGTTATATCATATATTATTGGAGGAGACATGCGGAAAGTTTTCTGCAAACATATGTTATCTGTCTTTGAGACTGTTCTAAGAGGGTAGGAACATTGTCTTACCTAAATTTTGTAACTCTTCTAGCATAATTCTCTGCATAAAGTAGGAACTTTAGTAATAATACCTTATTGTTGAATTGAATCAAATTGAATTGAAAGGTACTGAGAAGGTCCTTTCAAAATTCTTTTTAAAAATTTCAGTGTTTGAGTCAGAAGGGCATCTCAGTACACAGAAGAAAATCAGAATTGGAAGGGCACTTAGGGATAATTTAATTCAATACCCTATTTTACAGATGAAGAACCTATCATTCTGATAGGAGGTTGTCAACTTGTCCAAAAACACATAGCAAGTTATCAGCTTCAGGGTGAGAATCTGGGTTTTCTGACACCTCCAGGTCTCATTTTACCTTTCCTGTTACTCTCGAAGCCTGGGAATTACACTTCCAGAAATGAAGAGAGGTGAAGCTTAAGCTGAAAGCTACCCTGGGAGAGCCTGAGCTTCTCTGTAATAGTATCCCTCTACAGGTTATATGACTGATCTCATTACTTTTTCTAAAAGCAGGCTTTGGTGGGGGATGGGAAGGGAAGAAGGATCCCAGGATCACCAAGGGGCTTGTGGAGAGAGTAAAACATAGAAACTTTACTCACTTCATAATTCTCTGGAGCCCTAGCCCAGAGTCACAGGAATGATAATAGTAACTTAAAACAGTTGTAAGAGCAGTATTAACAACTCCTTTTCCTACAGGGCTTTAATACTTATAAGGCAAAAACCCAAGTAATGTAAATTTCATTATCCCTATTTTATATAATATAAGAAGAAAAGTGAAAATTTTGTAGAGTTAAAGCAGTAGTTGATTTAGAATAAGAAACTTGGTCTTGAATTTTACCTTTGTGTAAACTTAGGCAAATCACAGCTTTTCTCTGGCCTCATTTTCCCCATTTAGAAAGATACAGGATCTATAAATCCTTTTATAGCTGTAAATCTTATCAACTTGATTTAGTCAAGGTTATATAATTAACTAGTTAAGAAGATGAGTCAATATTCAAACTGAGTTCCTCTTTTCTCCTTTAACTCTGAGAATTGTAGAATCATAGAACTTTTTTTTATAGTTTGCCATCTTTTATTTTTATTCATTTTAAATAGTATTATATTTTTCCAAATACATACATTCACCTTTGCAAAACTTTGTGTTCTAAATGTTTCTCCCTCTCTCCCCCCTCTCCTCAAGACAGCAAGCAATCCAATATAAGTTAAACTTGTGCAATTCTTCTTAACATATTTCCATATTCATCATGCTATGCAAGAAAAATCAGGTCAAAAGAGGAACAATATGAGAAAGAAAAAAAAGAAAACAAACAAGAGCAATAAAAAAGGTGAAAATACTCTGCTTTGATCCATGTTCAGTCTCTACAGTTCTCTGTATGTGGATGGCTCTTTCTATCACATCTATTGGATTTGCCTTGAATTACCTCATTGTTAAAAAACAAAAAAGCAATCATAGTTGGTCATCACATAATCTTGTTGTTGCTGTGTGTAATGTTCTCTTGGTTCTACTCACTTCACTCAGCTTCAGTTCATGGATGTCTTTCTCGGCCTGCTCATAATTTCTTATAGAACAGTAATATTCCATTACATTCATATATCATAACTTATTCAATCATTCCTTAATTGATGAGCATCAACTCAATTTCCAGTTCCTTGCCACTATGAACAGGGATGCTACAAACATTTTTGCACATGTGAGTCCCTTTTCCTCTTTTATGAGAATCATAGAATTCAATAGGAGCTTAGATAGCTCTTCTCTGATAGCAATCACCCAGCCTCTGCCTAGATTCCTCCAGGGATGAGGGGAAATGATGTTATTGCCTCCATTTCCCAATGTCTTCCTTTCCCCATCCCCACAATGAAGTCTTTGTAGTGAAGTCTCTGGGATGAGATAGCTCAGGTCATCTTGGACAGAGCCACTGAACACTCTCTGGAAGCAACCTGTGACAGAGGCTTGTGACAAATTGAACAAGATAAACTTGTGCATGGAAATATTTGGGAAATGTTAATTATAAAAACATTGCAGCTGCCTGAGCTGCTCTCTATTCATGAGGAGCAATTTGCTGAGAAGAAATGCATAAAAATATGAAATGCCTTTTTTATTTACTTCTCCAAAAGGCATCAGGGACTGCTTTAACAAAGAGGAGGAGGGATGCGAAAGAGATGGAAGAGGGACAGCCCCCTACTGGGAAGGAATATCTAGAGTCCTTATTGAGTTCTTGAGATAGGAACATGGAGTAGGGAGGTTGGGGAGTCACCTGCAGGAAGATGATTGCTTGACATATGCAAGATAATAATAGCTCACCTGTGTATACCACCTTAAGGTGTACCAGCATCCTGTGGGGTCCAAAGATTATTATCACCATTTTACATATAAGCCAAGGCCTACAGAGGGTAGATGATTTGTGTGACATAGTACAAAGAACATTTTTGGGGGGAAAAAGAAAAGAACACCAGATTTGGAGTCAGACATAAGTCTGTATTTGTAATTATTTCCCTGTATCTTTTCTAAGGCTTAATTTTCTCAGTAAAAAAAGGGGATTGGATGATTCATAAGGACCTTTCCAGCTTTAAGTCCTGTAATCCATGACCTATTATGGTTCTTATCATGTCCTTTTTATATTGTATTTATCTTTGTCCTGCCCTAATCCTTTTCTCCCTCTTCTCCCTTTCCCTACAGGGGGGCCAAGGATCATAAATTCCTAAACGCACTTGGAGAGTCAGGAGTTGGTGTTTTTTGCCCAATCATGCTATCCAGTGTCTTGTACACAATAGCTGCATAGGAAATTTTGGTAGTTTGAGATCCCAAGGTACCTCAGCTGCAGTCTACTCCTGTTGCTCTGCAAGTACTCAGTTTATTGCATTTAATTTTTTCTCTTATGCTATACACAGTTCTAATAAACTTTGTTTATCTTGTTTCTCAGAGTAGAACAAATGAAAAGCAGCAAATGAGAAGTCATTTTCCACATGTGAGCTTCATTTTCTCCTCCCTTGGTAAAATTTTAAGTGTTTGGACTCAGATGGTCTCAGAGGCAGGTTCTGGTTAACACAGTAGATCCAGTGCTGGATTTAGAGTCATGAAGACTTAAGTTCTAAATCCTGCTTTCAGACCCTAAATAGCTGTGTGATTCTGGGAAAGTCATTTTACTTCTTTTTGCTTCAGTTTCCTAATCTGTAAAGTGGAGTTAGTCATAGCACTTATTTCCCAGAAATGTCATGAGGATCAAAGAAGATAATATTTGTAAAATGCTCAGCAAACCTTAAAAATGCTACATTAATGCTAGGTATTATTTTTAGGAGCAGCTAGATGGCACAGTGGATCAACAGCAGAGTCAGGAAGTTCTGAGTTCAAATCCTGCCTCAGATACTTACTAGTTGTGTGATACTGGGCAAGTTACTTTACCCTGTTTGCCTCAGTTTCCTCATTTGTAAAATGAGCTGGAAAAGGAAACATCAAACATTTCAATATCTTTGCCAAATAAACTTCAAATGGGATCACAAAGAAACTGAAAAAACAAAACAAAACATGAATTATATTACCATCATCAACACAGCTCTTTAAACAAAAGTTAAATGACCCTTTGTTAGGCCTTTGAATAGAGATAACAGAATACTGGAGCTGTCAGGGACCTTATAATTAAATTTTCCTCAATAAGCATTTACCAAGTACCTATTATGTTCAAGGAATTGGAGATAAACAGGTAAAAACACCAAATGATTCCTGTATTGGAGAATACAGAGAAGTAAACACAGATTAATATGAGGAAGAGAATGCTGATGAACTAGTGGAATTAGGGAAGGCTTCCTAGAAGAGGAGGTGACTGAGGGATTGAATGAAGGAAATCATGGAGTCAGAAGGCACAGATGAAAAGGACATGGTATCTAGGGAAGACCACAACAGAACATGAGAATGGAATGCCTTTAGAAATATGGAGATTCCTAGATTATTGGAGCTAGAAGAGATTTTAGAATGCTAAGATCCTCTATTTCTAGTTTAGGTCCTTGTCATAGGAACATAGCCCCATTTTACAGATAAGGAAACTGAGGCAAGAAGCAGCAGCTTCCCTTTGTTGATTATTTTCAATTAATCCTATACCCATCTTCTCTAAACATAGCTGTTGTTTGTCTCCCCCATTAGATTATGAAGTCCTTGAAGACAGGGACTATCTTTACCTTTTTTTGAGGGGGTTATCCCCAGCATTTAGCACAGTGCCTGGCACATAGGAGGCGCTTGATAGATGTTTTTGACTTGAATGACTGATTCCTTTCTTCCATCCCGTAAGTTGAATGTAAATTTCTTAAGGAAATACACCATTTTGTTTCATATCTTTGTGTACCCCAAGTGTAGCATAGTGCTTTCATATAATAAGTGCTTAATTAATAGTTTTGGAGTTGATTTGAATTTGTTGAATGACACAACTGTATTGGGCCTCAGGTAAAAATAATAATTTGTTGTTCAATTGTTTTAAGTCGTGCCTGACTTTTTGTGATCCCATTTGAGATTTTCCTGACAATGATACTAGAGTGGTTTGCCATTTCCTTTGCAATTCATTTTATAGATGAGAAAACTGAGGCAAATAGGATTAGTGACTTGCTCAGGGTCCCACAGTTAGTAAATGTCTGAGGCCAGATTTGAACTCAGGAAGATGAATCTGACTCCAAGCCTAGTGCTTTGTCCACCATGCTACTAGTTGCCCTAGGAGGCTCCATTGTAGTGTTCTAAAATTTTTGTACTTAGATTTTTAAAAAGCATTCTATTAAAAAACAACTTTAAATGGAGATAGTTGAATGAGAAAGCACTTTCTACGTTAATCAAGACTAGAGGATGGAAATCTGACTGTTTTCATCATGATGCCATAATGGATGCTGGACATTTTTAACTATAGGCAAAGTGTTTGAGGAAATACCAGCCTTCTGAGTATCAGTCTCGTATGTTTATAAAGTCATTATTTTTTTTGTAGAAAAGTAAACACTCCCCATTTCCCTTCTTCTTACCTTCTCCCCCCACCCAAGTTTCCACAAATAAATGGCTGCCTTATTAAGGGGACTTCATTCTCTGCCAGTTTCTGTTTGCCTAATTGTCTTTCCAACTAGTTAATTAGAGTCTGGGTTTTGGCATTTAAAAGCCCCCTCCTTTCTGTCTGGAAGAGCTGCCCATGTTTTCTAGCCATAGCCCTGGTTGACAAAAGAGTCAAAAATAGCTGTACTGGATATCATTGATCCACCTCTTGCAATTAAGAATTCTGATGGTGTTTATGACTTTGTCTTCCTTGAGACAGAACCTAGAGAATATGTTTGTTTTTTTTTGCCAAGCCTGATCCTTGCCCCATCCCCCAAATAAAAAAAAAAAGATTATTACAGAAAACAATGATTTCTACTTGGGAGCCTCAGCAATGTCTTTCAGTCAAAAAACTAGTCCCCTTTAGAGGATTCAAAACTTTCAGGTAGTTTATTTGGAAACAAAGAGCCAAAATTAAGCTTTGTTTTCTGGGGGAAGTTTGGTGTTATTAAAATTACTGCATTATTTCCCACATGCAATCTAACCTGCTCTCCATCTTGGGTTCTATTTTGGACCTAGTTTATTATTAATTGGTAACATTTGTCATATAAACACATATGCATGTATATGTAAACATGCATATTTATACTCATACACATAGGTGTGTGAATATCCATATATGTACATGCACACATATTTATATTTATTTATCTCTATTTGCTTATATTTCAATCTATATATACTATAGAACCATTTTGAAAAATTGTCTGTTTGTGTGTGTGTGTGTGTGTGTGTGTGTGTGTGTGTGTAGGGGAGGAGAAATAAAGACAGAGACAGAGAGACAAAGAAAGGGATAGAGAGACAGGCTATTCATTGTACTATGAACATTGCTAGTTTTCACTCTCCAAATATCAGGTTGAGCTGCCTTGAAAGTGAATTTTTTGTCACTGGAAGTACTTAAGCAGAAGCTCTTAGGAATCCTATAGAAGGGATTCTTGCTTAAGTTTCAGGTGGATTAGATTTTGAACTTTTTCCACTCATGATCCCTTTTTTCCCCAAGAAATTTTTATGTGACCTTGGGCGCAGAGGTATATAAGACAGACATACAAATCAAACATTTACTGACAATAAATCATAATTTCAAGAACCCACATTAAGTTACAGGACAACATATGGGATCATGAACCACAGTTTAAAAAGCTGGGAATTAGATAACTTGTGAGGTCCTTTCCATTTCTGAGATACTATGATTCATCTAGTAATACATGAGAAAGGAAAGTAACAAAGATAAGAAACCTGGGGACTATAACATATGAGGATGAGGGAAAAAAAAGGGGAAAGTTTAATCTTGAAAAGAAAAGAGTCAAGGGAGTTATAACAGTTATTGTTAAGTATCTGAAGAGCTGTCAGGGAGTTTGGTAATCAGACTTGCTTTACTTAATCTCAAAGGGCTTAGAACAAGTAATGGAGAGAGAGAGAGAGAGAGAGAGAGAGAGAGAGAGAGAGAGAGAGA